>SJYR01003355.1:107093-126192 GCA_006410655.1 Kobus ellipsiprymnus | reverse complement strand
TTTAACAATTATTGTGCGTGTTTTTACTAAAAAATGGTTTCAATACTTTTGGAGATGACCTATAGAAAATTTTAGCCTTTCAGTTTTTTAACATGTGCAATTTTGGGGCTTTTCTGTAAACAATGCCCTGCATCTTGTTATCATCTGGAATCATTGTACTTCTATAATATCTAATTACTATTATCACACTGACTGTAGTCTTTTGAGCACAAGCTCTCTTACTCTTTGGTTCCCATAATAACCCATTTTCTGACTGTATCCTATTTCCTTATTTCCTTTTAACCTACCTTACTAATGCTTTATTCTGGGAAAGACTGAGGGCAAGATGAGAAGGAGTGACAGAGTATGAGATGGTAGGATGGCATCACCAGCTCAATGGATATGAGTTCGACCAAACTCTGGGAGACAGTGAAGGACAGGGAAGTCTGGTGTGCTGCAGTTCATGGTTTTGCAAAGAGTAGGATACATCTTAGCAACTGACAGAACAATAACCTCACTGATTGCTTTACTCATAGTGTCTAACTCCCTTCCTTTCTTTGCTTTAAATCCAGCAGCCCCTCTTTCCTTAATATATTTCTTTATTCAGTATAGAATTATTAGTTCATAGTTTTAAATTCTCATTTACAAGCAATTTCAATCTCTTAGCCCACTTGTATTCCTATTGTCCTCCCTGCAATTGGACCAACATAAATATTTGGACCCATATAAATATTTGCCTTATTCTATTCTTTAGTTCAGTAACTAAAAACAAACAAACAAACAAGTCTAACCATATTCTTCTTCCCTCGGGGAGCTTTTGACTATTTTATTCACCACAGGAAAAATGAAGTAATTCCATTAAGACTTTCTGAACAACTTAACCTTTATCTTTGTCTCCATTTCTTCTTATGTAGTGTAACTGCTTTTACATTCTATCTAAATTTATCCCCTTACGTGATTCTCTAGATTCCATAATACTGTGACTCTTTAGAGACAAAATTCCACTCTCATCCTTCTTTCTACCCTGTTACTTAACCTCTTCCACTTTTATCTGCCTCACACCATTACACCACTGAAACTGTGCTAAAAATTCATTAAAGACTACTTTGTCGCTTAAAATATATTTTACACCATATACCTGCAGCATTGGACAATTTCCACACTTTAGGTTCCTTGAGAATAGACTCTGAGATGTAGATTTACATGCAGAATGTTCTTGGGGATATCCTGGGAAAAAGAAGCAGGATTAGGGAGAAAGAAAAGTTGAGCTGTCATTGGAGGTTTAAGCCAGCCCAGTGGGGAGTCCTGAAATTGACATGATTTTTCAGACTTGCCCTGAATTAGGACATGAAGCCTAGAGTTTTACACTGATCAGTCAGTGTGTGCAGATGTATGGAAGGATATGTGAACTTGGTTGAGACAGTGCTGTTCAACTAGGGAATCCTTATAAAGGGCTCAGGCACAAGATTGCCTGTCCATAGCACTTCCAGCTACTAGAGAAAAAGTTCTTAACTTTTGAAGCCATTTTGGATCTTGCCTCAGAGCATCCAATGCAGCCAATCCCACCTTCTTAAGAAATTTCTCTTTTCCACACCTTCTACAAGAAAAAGACTTGTCAATAGTTAATATAAGTTAATCATTGAAGTGCATATTTCTTTCTGAATTGCAGTTTTCTCCAAAGCCACTCCTTGGTGGTGCAGACGGTAAAACGTCTGCCTACAATGTGGAAAACCCGGGTTCAATCACTGGATCGGAAAGATCTGTAGAAGGAAATGGCAATCCACTCAAGTATTCTTGTATGGAAAATTCCATGATCAGAGGAACCTGGTAGGCTACAGTCTATGGGATTGCAAAGAATCAGTCATGACTGAGTGACTTCACTTTCACTTTTCTCCAAATACATGACAAGACATGGACCTGGAAACAACCTAAATGTCCATGAAGATATGAATGGATAAATAAAATATGATATATGTATATATCATTATACACACACACACACACACACACACCATCTGGTGGATCAGAGGGCAGAGAACCTGCCTGCAATGCAAGAGACCTGGGTTCAATCCCAGGGTTGGGAAGTACCCCTGGAAAAGGGAATGGCTACCTACTCTAGTATTCTTGCCTGGAGAATTCCATGGTCAGAGGAACCTGGTGGGTACAGTCCATGGGGTTGCAAAGAGTCAGACACAACTGAGTGAATTAACACTCAACTCAACTCATATATACACATATAAAAACAGAATACTACTCAACCATAAAAAGGAATGAAATAATGTCATGCACAACAACATGGATGCACCTGGAGATTATTATACTAAGTATTCATGCAGAGAAGTGCAAATATCATATGATATCACTTATATGTGGAGTTGAAAACAAAAGGATACAAATGAGCATTTACAAAACAGAAACAGATTCACAAACATAGGAAAATAGCTTATGGTTACTAAAGGGGAAGCATGGTGTGTGTGTGTGGAAGGGGGGGGTGGAGTGCAGGGATAAATTAGGAATTTGGGAGTAATATATAGATATATAGATAGATATAGATATATAAGCAAGGACATACTGTGTAACACAGAGAACTATAGTCAATATTTTGTAATAACCTATATGGGAAAAAGAATATCAACTATACTTCAGTTTAAAAAGAGAGTAAATCACTGAAAACGGATGTTGAAACATTACTCTCAACTGGCTAAATTTTGTGCCTGACTGCTCATCTTGCCTTCTCATAATTTTAGGAGATACACTGATGATAGTTCCAAATAAAAAGGCTCTTTGTACTAATTGCATGTCTGATTGCATTCCAAGGCTTTGTTCTGGCCATGCCTCCTCATCATAAATTCTTAACCACTTCATCATTTCTAATGGAATGTTATCTTGGTAACTATAAAAAGATCTTAATCCCTGTACTAGTATATTTTGCTGAGCTGCGATCACATATACCCAATTATTTACTAGGCTTCTTTAGGGCTGACATTTCAATTTTAGCATATTTAAAACTAAACTAGTCATCTTTTACCTTAAAAATGCGTATTTCTCTATGTGCTCACTCAGTCTTTTCTGACTCTTTGTTACCACATAGACTGCAGCCCACAAGTCTCCTCTATCCATGGAATTTTCCAGGCAAGAATATTGGAGTGAGTTGCCATTTCCTCCTCCAGGGAATCTTTCTGATGCAGAGATTGAACCAGGATCTTCTGAGTCTTCTGAGTTGCCAGATATATATATATATATATATATATATATATATATATATTTAACCACTGAGCCTCCTGGGAAGCTCTCTTTCTCTATATCCTCTTTTAAAATATAATTTAGATATCAAATTCAGTAATAGAGAAAAGTGCACAATAATTGTGCAGATAAATTATCATTAAGTAAGCACTCCCATTAAATGAAATCTACATCAAGAAATAGAACATCAGGATGATAAAAACCTTTTTCAAGTCCTCTTCTTTTCCTCCAAAGATTGCCATTGTCATGATTTCAAGATTTTTTTTTCCTTCCCTTGTGCTGCCTTATTTGTTTTTTTCCCAGTTTTATTAATATATAAATGGCATATAAGATTGTGTATCTGAATGCAGAGTTCCAGAGAAGAGCAAGAAGAAATAAGAAAGCCTTCTTCAGCAATCAATGCAAATAAATGGAGGAAAAGAACAGAATGGGAAAAACTAGAGATCTCCTCAAGAAAATTAGAGATACCAAGGGAACATTTCATGCAAAGATGGGCTCAATAAAGGACAGAAATGGTATGGACCTAACAGAAGCAGAAGATATTAAGAAGAGGTGGCAAGAATACACAGAAGAACTATGCAAAAAAGATCTTCATGACCCAGATAATCATGATGGTGTGATCACTAATCTAGAGTCAGACATCCTGGAATGTGAAGTCAAGTGGGCCTTGGAAAGCATCACTATGAACAAAACTAGTGGAGGTGATGGAATTTCAGTTGAGCTGTTTCAAATACTGAAAGATGATGCTGTGAAAGTACTGCACTCAATATGCCAGCAAATGTGGAAAACTCAGCAGTGGCCACA
Organism: Kobus ellipsiprymnus; assembly: GCA_006410655.1. NCBI lineage: Eukaryota > Metazoa > Chordata > Mammalia > Artiodactyla > Bovidae > Kobus > Kobus ellipsiprymnus. Next base: position 122,166 of record SJYR01003355.1, on the reverse strand, counting down.
GGACTCAAAAAGGTCAGTTTTCATTCCGATCCCAAAGAAAGGCAATGCCAAAGAATGCTCAAACTACCACAAAATTGCACTCATCTCACATGCTACTAAAGTAACGCTTAAAACTCTCCAAGCCAGGCTTCAGCAATACATGAACCGTGAACTTCCTGATGTTCAGGCTGGTTTTAGAAAAGGCAGAGGAAACAGAGATCAAATTGCCCACATCTGCTGGATCATGGAAAAAGCAAGAGAGTTCCAGAAAAACATCTATTTCTGCTTTATTGACTATGCCAAAGCCTTTGTGTGGATCACAAGAAACTGTGGAAAATTCTGAAAGAGATGAGAATACCAGACCACCTAACCTTCCTCTTGAGAAATCTGTATGCAAGTCAGGGAGCAACAGTTCGAACTGGACATGGAACAACAGACTGGTTCCAAATAGGAAAATGAGTACATCAACGCTGTATATTGTCACCCTGCTTCTTTAACTTCTATGCATTGATGCTTTTGAACTGTGTTGTGGGAGAAGACTCTTGAGAGTCCCTTGGACTGCAAGGACATCCAACCAGTCCATTCTAAAGGAGATCAGCCCTGGGATTTCTTTGGAAGGAATGATGCTGAAGCTGAAACTCCAGTACTTTGGCCACCTCACGCGAAGAGTTGACTCATTGGAAAAGACTGATGCTGCAAGTGATTGGGGTCAGGAGGAAAAGGGGATGACAGAGGATGAGATGGCTGGATGGCATCACTGACTCAATGGACATGAGTCTAAGTGAACTCCGGGAGTTGGTGATGGACAGGGAGGCCTGGCGTGCTGCGATTCATGGGGTCGCAAAGAGCTGGACACGACCGAGCGACTGAACTGAACTGAAATGAATGTCTTCATATGCTATGAATTGTGAAATTATGCATTTTGCATAATTATGCATTATATTATGCATATGCAATTATTACATATACATTGTGAAATTATCACTATAATGAGGTTACTTGACACATGTCACCTCACACAATTATCTTTTTGCGAGTTTTTTTTTTGGCATGAATGGTGAAGAAAATTGAAAATCCAATATTTAACATTATTCAAATATATAATAAAGTATTGTTACTATAGCTATTACTCTGTACATTAGATTCACAGAACATAATCATTTTATAACTGGAAGTTTGTACCTTTAGACCAACCTCTTATATTTCTACCACCTCTCAGCCTCTGGCAGCCATCAGTCTTGCGTTGCCACAAGTTCAGTTTTTATTCAGATTCTACATACATGTGAGATCACGGAGTATTTTTCTTTCTCTGTCTGGCATTTCATTTAGCATAATACTTTCATGTTCTATCCATGTTGTCCTAATAGCAGCTTAATAAACTTTCACTATATGTATATCACAGTTTCTTTATCCATTCATCTTTTGATGGACTGAGCTTTCTTTAGTTAATTTTCTTTCAGTTCAGTTAAGTTGCTCAGTAGTGTCTGACTCTTTGTAACCTCATGAACTGCAGCACGCCAGGCCTCGCTGTCCATCACCTACTCCTGGAGTCCACCCAAACCCACGTCCATTGAGTCGGTGAACCACCCAACCATCTCATCCTCTTTCATCCCCTTCTCCTCCTACCCTCAATCTTTCCCACCGTCAGTGTCTTTTCAAATGAGTCAGCTGTTTGCATCAGGTCGCCAAAGTATTAGAGTTACAGCTTCACCATCACTCATTCCAATGAACACCCAAGACTGATCTCCTTTAGAATGGACTGGTTGAAACTCCTTGCAGTCCAAGGGACTCTCAAGAGTCTTCTCCTATACCACAATTCAAAAGCATCAAATCTTCAGGGCTCAGCTGTCTTCACAGTCCAACTCTCACATCCATACATGACCACTGGGAAAACCATAGCCTTGACTAGATGGACCTTTGTTGACAAAATAATGTCTCTGCTTTTGAACATGCTATCTAGGTTGGTCATAACTTTCCTTCCAAGGAGTAAGCGTCTTTTAATTCCATGGCTGAAATCACCATCTGCAGTGATATTGGAGCCCATAAAAATCAAGTCAGCCACTGTTTCCACTGTTTCCCCATCTAATTCCCATGAAGTGATGGGACCAGATGCCATGATCTTTGTTTTCTGAACGTTGAACTTTAAGCCAACTTTTTCACTCTCCTCTTTCACTTTTAAGAGGCTCTTTAGTTCTTCACTTTCTGTCATAAGGGTGGTGTCATCTCCATATGTGAAGTTATTGATATTTCTCCCAGCAATCTTGATTTCAGCTTGTACTTCCTCTAGCCCAGCATTTCTCATGATGTACTCTGCATATAAGTTAAAGAAGCAGGGTGACAATATACAGCGTTGATGTACTCCTTTTCCTATTTGGAACCAGTCTGTTGTTCCATGTCCAGTTCTAACTGTTGCTTCCTGACCTGCATACAGGTTTCTCAAGACGCAGGTCAGGTGGTCTGGCATTCCCATTTCTTTCATAATTTTTCACAGTTTATTGTGATCCACACAGTCAAAGGCTTTCACATAATCAATAAAGCAGGAAAAGATGTTTTTCTGGAACTCTCTTGCTATTTTGATGATCCAGCAGATGTTGTCAATTTGATTTCTGATTCCTGTGACTTTTCTAAAACCAGTGAACATATGGAAGTTCACGGTTTCATGTATTGCTGAAACCTGGCTTGGAGAATTTTAAGCATCACTTTCCTAGCATATGAGGTGAGTGCAATTGTGCGGTAGTTTGAGCATTCTTTGGCATTGCCTTTGTTTGGGATTGGATTGAAAACTGACCTTTTCCAGTGCTGTGGCCACTGCTGAGTTTTCCACATTTGCTGGCATATTGAGTGCAGCATTTTCACAGAATCATCTTTCAGGATTTGAAATAGCTCAACTGAAATTCCATCACCTCTATTACTGCTAAGTCACTTCAGTCATGTCTGACTCTGTGTTCTGGCATATTGAGTGCAGCATTTTCACAGAATCATCTTTCAGGATTTGAAATAGCTCAACTGAAATTCCATCACCTCTATTACTGCTAAGTCACTTCAGTCGTGTCTGACTCTGTGTGACCCCATAGACGGCAGCCCACCAGGCTCCCTCCTCCCTGGGATTCTCCAGGCAAGAACACTGGAGTGGGTTGCCATTTCCTAGCTTTGTTAATAGTGCTGCTTCCTAAGGCCCACTTGACTTCACATTCCAGGATGTCTGGCTCTAGGTGAGTGATCACACCATCGTGATTATCTGGGTCATGAAGATCTTTTTGTACAGTTCTTCTGTGTATTCTCTCCACCTCTTCTTAATATCTTCTGCTTCTGTTAGATCCCTACAAATTTTGTCCTTTACTGAGCCCATCTTTGCATGAAATGTTCCCTTGGTATCTCTAATTTTCTTTTAGAAATCACTAGTCTTTTCCATTCTATTGTTTTCCTCTACTTCTGTGCATTGATTGCTGAGGAAGGTTTTCTTATGTCTCCTTGTTCTTCTTTGGAACTCTTCATTCAGAGACTTATAATTTTCCTTTTCTCCTTTGCTTTTTTGCTTCTTATCTTTTCTCAGCTATTTGTAAGCCCTCCTCAGACAGTCATTTTACTTTTTTGCATTTCTTTTTCTTGAGGATGGTCTTTTCCCCTGTCTGCTGTATAATGAATGTCAAGAACCTCTGTCCATAATTCATCAGGCACTCTATCACATCTGGCCCCTTAAATCTATTTCTCACTTCCAAAGATACAATCCCTTTGTCTGATCATATTTTTATCTCCACTTAATGAAAATTGTGCTTCCCTGGTGGCTCAGATGGTAAAGAATCTGCCTACAGTGCAGGAAACCTGGGTTTCATCCGTGGGTCTGGAAGATACCCTAGAGAAGGGAATGGCAACCCACTCCAGTAATCTTGCTTGTAAAATTCAATTGACATAAGACCTTGATGGGCTATAGTCTATGGGGCCACAAATAGTTGGATACAATTGAGTGACTAATACATCTGGAGAAAGAAATGGCAACTCACTTCAGTAGTCTGCTTGGAAAATGCCATGGACAAAAGAGCCTGATGGGCTATAGTCCATGGGGTTGCAAAGAGTCATACATGACTGAATGACTGAGCAAGCAAGAGAATCAAAATGAATGAACATTAATTCATGTTTTAAAGTTTGTTGTTTGGATGGAGGCATATTAAACAGTTCTTGGCTTCAGAGTCTGCTCAACACATAAGACAGTGTGCACTGTGCTCAATTGCTCAGTCTTGTCCTACTCTTTGTGACCCCAGGGAATGTAGCCTGCCAGGCTCCCCCATCCATGATGATTCTCTGGGCAAGAATACTGAAGGGGGTAGTCATTCCCTTTTCCTTGGGATTGTCCAAATCCAGGGATAGAACTCAGGTCTCCTACATTTCAATCAGATTCTTTACTATCTGAGCCACCAGGAAAGCCCAAGAATACTGGAGTAGGTAACCTATCCCTTCCCCAGGCGATCTTCCTGACCCAGGATTGAACCAGGGTCTCCTGCATTGCAGAGGGATTTTTTACCAGCTGAGATACCAGGGAAGCTCACATAAGGAAATGGTAGGTATTAATGCCACTACCCCATAGTATTCTTGAAGCTTCATGTTAAAAATATCTCCTTACTTTATCTTTTGATATTTACTCCCTCAATGTAAACAGCTATCCCATGCAACTGGAATCATTAGTTATCTCCCACATTCCTCTTTTATATTTCTTCCTCCTCATTTGGATACTAATATAAAAAGACAATAATTCATTATTCTTTCAACAGATACTTTCAAGATTCCTACTGCATAAAAGTAACTGGATAAGACATCATGTGTATAAAGAAAACAGTACTGTTATTGTTCACAGAATAGCAGTAGTTAAGAAATAGAATATATTCTCAAAAAAATGGTTTAAGTAATTTAAATTGAAAAGTTCAGTGTAGAAAGGTATGTGATAATGATATCAATATTACTCAGGGAGCATTAAAAATCCCAGTATTGATCACTAATCAATTTTTAATATATATTTGCTGAATTGAATAGCATGTTTTATATTTTGTGTAGTGTCTTTTTACTATAAATGGTGATAGTCAAGAGAAAGATAAATGGACACTCTTTCATCTTAATAGTGAAGACATTTTGAAATACTACACTGACTGTACACAGGATTGATTAGAATAGTTCAAGGTACTTCTTTGTAGAGGTGAAAATAAAATAATAGGAAAAATTCCCTATTGCAATGGAAACATTTGTCATTAGAGTTAATGTTAAATGATTATTCAGGCCTGTCCTCTCCATTTTAGTCTTTGGTAGAATTTTAATAATGTAGTTGCTAACATGCATTATGTTGATAAGAGTCTATCAGTAAGTTGTACAGGTGATGGATTTATGCAGTTTAATTTGAAATGCGAATTTTGGAAAAGAAAAATCTAACTAATTGGATAGATTGTCCAACTTGTAAGATTTTTTATTTCATTTTGAATTGATCACTTCTATCAAAAGGCATAAATTTACTTGATATAATTAAACAACTAGGCTATTTGCTGTTATTTGATAACCCTGGAATATTTTCAAGGTGCAATGGGTGAATTGATCTACCAAACAAAATTACACCTGTTCATTGGGCTTATAAAAGAACGCTAAGAAATTCCAATAAGTAATTTCAAATGTCCTAATAAATGGAAACTAAATCTGAAAAGCTTTTGGATCTGAGACAGTAAAAGAAGGAACAGTTTATTTTTTCTTGCAAGTCTGTCCTTTGATCGTTCCTGCATTTATCTAGTGAAAATAACAAAGCACACATCAGTCTAGCATAAAAGAAAGTAGAATGTAGATTTTTTTCCCACATTGAAGAATCTTATTATTCAAAATAGGTGCAGAGTTTTCATATTTTGAGCAATTTTGTTCTCCGTGCTTTCAAAATAGTGAAAACACTGACGCAAGGCTATTTTAAAGCAAGGAAGACTACGCTATGAAGTAAGAAGAGATTTCTCGAATTTCAGTGATGTGGTCAGGGTCATCTAGTCCAAAGTATCCTCTAATAGCAATAAGACTTGAGTTATTTGCCTGGGTCATCACTAGGGTAAAGACAGCATTTAGGAATTCAGGAGCAAGTAAATAAGATATTTATGTGTTATGTTGTATTGTTTAGTAGGAAACATATATAAATTTATATATATATAAAATTAATTTGGAATGCTTTCAGTTTCAAAATAAAAATAAAACACAGTGAAACAAAAATAACTGAGTCACTTAGCTAATAGTGTTTTGTTTTTTGTTTTTGTTTTTTCTTTTTTGCACTCAATAAGAGTTCTGGGAAAGGCAATCCACAATGAGGGCTGCTACTGAAGCTCAATCACACTTTTTGAAGCAGGGCTATTTTAATAGTTTTATTATACCATCTTTGTTGCATAGACCATCTCCCTGTACTTGCCACTGTTATTGCTTAGAATAAACTAGAAGATGCTGTGATATTTACAAATGCCTGTCCATAAAGGTTCAACACAATCAAAATGTATTTTGGTTGTGCAAATCTCATTGTCTATTCAAGTAAATCTTCGTGGAGGTTTTGATCCATACGATGACAAAACAGTCTAAACTATGTGACTTCTTGGTTCAGCCATCTTGGCACAATGCTTCCATGGTCCCCAACTATGGAGACCAAATGAAGAAAGACACAAGACAGTGGCACACAGGTTTTACATTGCCTCAGCCTGAAAGTGACACATGTCGTTCCCATCCATATTTGATCACATAGGACAGCCAGTATAGTTTGCATGCATCTATGATCAACCTAGCACATTAAAAAGCAGAGACATCACTTTGCTGACAAAGGTAAGCATAGCCAAAGCTATGGCTTTCACAGTAGTCAAGTAAGGATGTGAGAGTTGGACCATAAAGAAGGCTGAGTGCTGAGGAATTGATGCTTTTGATCTGTGATGCTGGAGAAGACTCTTGAGTCCCTTGGGCAACAAGGACATCAAACCATTAAATCCTAAAGGAAATCTACCCTGAATACTTTTGGAAGGACTGATACTAAAGCTGAAGCTCGAATACTTTGGCCACCTGATGTGAAGAGCTAACTCATTAGAAAAGACTCTGGTGCTGGGACAGATTGAAAGCAAAAGAATTTGAGATGGTTAGATAGCACCACCAACTCTATGGACCTGACCTTGAGCAAACTCCAGGAGATAGTGAAGAAAAGAGAAGCCTGGCATGCTGCAATCCATGGGGTCTCAAGAGTTGGTGAGACCAACTTAGTCACTGAACAACAACAAAATGACATAGGGGAAGCAGAACATTGGGAGTAATTATAATATGTATATTATCAGTGTATGGTTATAAGATGGCAGTTGTGCCTTCAGGCACCATGCATGCTTTCCAAGGATTAAAAAAAGAGAGAGAGGGGGAGAACTATGAATGAAGGAATTAAAATACTTTTAAGTAGTTATACTTACTTTTTATTTGGAGAAACACATTACTACTAAGACAAGCTTTACATAATGGAAAAGCTGAGTTGTGCTATTTTGCACAAATATTTTGTAAGAATATTTTGCCTCAGAGAACATTAGAGAGTCTTGTCCAGATGGTAGTGAATGGCCTATTTGAATTGCAAGCACTAAGGATGAATTTTTGTTTATTATCTAGCTTTGGGGAAAAAGTGGTCCCTACCATACCATCACACTGAGGTACTTTGTATTAATGTTGGCAACATCAGGCTCTTATAATATAATTCACAAAGCTTGGAAGTGAATCTTCTTCCCATGTATCACCACAGGTCAAAGTTACAGAATCCACATAGATGTCAGTAATGAGCCATGAGAGGTTAAGAGATCATATAAGATGTATAGGGTTTAGTATTTAGAATAGAGCCAGAGAAATTGACAACAATAAAACCTAAATGCTGCAGAATGATATAGAGACTGGCCTAAACAGCAGCCTAAAGACAATCATGTGAATAATTGAGCTAAAAGACATACAAGAGCCTCTACTGACTTTTAAGCTGGAACACTTTGGCTTTACTTCTAGAACCTATAGAATGGCGAGGTTCTGGTGGAACACTGTACTTCTGGTTAACCCTTGAGTGTACTACCAAACACCTATACAATATCAGATTGTGTACTGAGGGGGAATGAAAGTACTGATGTAAAGACAAAAAAAATGAGGAACTTACCAGAAAAAGGAATTTCCATTCCTTCCCAGCAATGTTTTAGAATGCCAAAGCAGGGAATAGAATTCTTCCCTGTAGTCACCAGTTAATATTGGGATTCTTTTTAACACTTCCTTAAACCTTGGAGAAGGGAATGGCTACCTACTTCAATATTCTTGCCTGGAGAATTCCTTGGCTATAGGAGTCTGGCAGTCTATAGTCCATGGAGTTGCAAAGAGTTGGACACAACTGAGCGAATAACACTTTCCCACTTTCACTTTTCAAACCCAAGGTCTTGGAATAATAATAATGTAAAATAGTAAATAGTTATCAGTTTACATCATGGACATCAGCCACCTCTGCTGTGGAAGTTTTAAAAAATAGACTTTTTTTCTTTTTTTTAATAATACCTGAAAGTTTGCACCTTTCTAGCACCTTCTTCTAACTCCTCCTCCTCCACTCCCACTTCTAGGAACCACAGATCTAATCTCTCTCTGTGAATTTGACTGTTAGTGGTTTTTAAAAATATAATTGACCTATGATACTATGACAGCTTATGATGCACAGTGCAGCACTTTGATATTTCTATACATTTCAAACTGATCACCACAATAGCTCTAGTTACCATCTGTCACCATACAAAGATATCTTACTATTCTTGAGCATTTTCTTCACTCTGTATATTACATCCCTCTGACATTTATTTCGTAACTGGAAGTTTTCACCTCTTAATCTCTCTCACCTATTTCACTTATTCCCCTACCCCTATGCTCTGGAAACTACCTGTTTGTTCTATTTCTATGATTCTTCCTGTTTTGTACTAAGAATGTAATGTAAAACATAATTAATGTGATTAACAGTTCTCTAGTTACATATAAAAGCTTTTAAGAGAGTAAGTCCTAAGTGTTCTCACATAGGGAAAATTGTTCCTCTTTATCTTGTATTTTAAGGTATTTTCAATGATACACATTACAAAATTATTGTAGTAATCATTTCATGATACATGCAAGTCAAATTGATTTGCTGTACACCTCAAACCTATACAGTCCTATATTAATTATATCTCAATAAAACTAAAAGGAAATTAAATTAATAAAAAGTAAAAGTTAGGGATTTTCAAATAGAGATATACCATACCATACCATGAGGATGGATCATAGGAAAAACAAGAGTTCCATAAAATAATATACTTCTGTTTCATTGACTATGCTAAAGTCTTTGACTGTGTGGATCACAACAAACTGTGGAAAAATTCTTAAAGAAATGAGAATACCAAATCACCTTAACTGCCTCCTGAGAAATCTGTATCCAGGTCAAGAAGCAACAGCTAGAACCAGACATGGAACAATGAACTGATTCAAAATTGGGAAAGGAGTACACTGATACTGCATATCATCATCCTGCTTATTTAACTTATATGCAGAGTACATCATGTGAAATGCCGGGCTGGATGAAGCACAAACTGGAATCAAGATTGCTGGGAGAAATATCAATAACTTCAGATATGCAGATGACACCACCCTTATGGCAGAAAGCGAAGAAGATCTAAAGAAGCCTCTTGAAAGTAAAAGAGGAGAGTGAGAAAGTTGGCTTAAAACTCAACATTCAGAAAACTAAGATCATGGCATCTGGTCCCATCATTTCATGCAAATAGATGGGGAAACAATGGAAACAGTGACAGAATTTATTTCCTTGGACTCCAAAATTACTACAGACAGTGATGGCAGCCATTTAATTAAAAGGTGTTTGCTCCTTGGAAGAAAAGGTATAACAAACCTAGACAGCATATTTAAAAACAGAGACATTACTTTTTCGACAAAGATCCATCTAGTCAAAGCTATGGTTTTTTCAGTAGTCATGTATGTATGTAAGAGTTGGACCACTGAGAAGGCTAAGTGCTAAGGAACTGATGCTTTTGAACTGTGGTGTTGTGGAAGGTTGTTGAGCAACTCTTGGACAACAAGGAGGTCAAACCAGTCAATCCTCAGGGAAATCAGCCCTGAATATTCATTGGAAGGACTGATGCTGAAGCTTAAGCTACAATTTGGCCACCTGATGTGAGTAATTGACTCACTGGAAAAGACCCTGTTGCTGGGAAACTTTGAAGGCAGGAGGAGAAGGGGATGACAGAGGACAAGATGGTTGGATGGCATCACTGACTCGATGGACATAAGTTTGAACAAGTTCCGGGAGTTGATGATGGACAGAGAAGCCTAGTGTGCTGCAGTCCATGGGGTCAAAAAGAGTTGGACATGAGTGGGCAACTGAACTAAACTGAATTATATTGAATGGGCTTCCCAATTGGTGCTAGCGGTGAAGAATTTGCTTGTCAATGCAGGAGTCACAAGAGGCGTGGTTTGATCCCTGGGTCGGGAAGATTCCCTAGAATAGCAAGTGGCAACCCACTCCAGTATTCTTGCATGGGAAATCCCATATACAGAGGAGCCTGATGGGTTACAGTCTATGAGGCCACAAAGAGTCAGATATGACTTAGCACACGCATACTGAACATTATTCTGCTCAGTTGCCAAGACTTCACCCAATCTCATGCATGCTTCATCCTATTCCCGTGTATTAGTAACTGTCCATTAGCAGTAAAGTGATTACTGGAGCAGGACAAGGTAGTGTAGTTGGCTTAAGTAAATGGTTTTGGGTTTTCAAACCATGTTCCTCATAGATCTGTGAGTCTCTGAGTCTACCAGAATGTGTACAAGAGAGTTGACCCACAGAGTTCCAGACATGTCCATTTGAACTTAGATAAAGATGTCTCAGGGTTTTTCTTTTATATTACAGATTTCTGTTGAGAATTTTAAAGCTTCTGTTATAAAAATATTTTTTCTTGTTGTTGTTCAGTCCCTTAGTCATGTCTGACTCTGCAAACCCATGGACTGTAGCACACCATGATACTTCCCTGTCCTTCACTGTCTGGAGTTTGCTCAAATTCCTGTCCATTGAGTCAATCAATTCAGTCTTCTGCCCTTTTCTTCCCATCCTATTTCTAATATGAAATTATCTTTCCATCACTGTGTCACTAGTTTCTCAACCATACTGATAGAATTTTGGGGGGAGTGCTCAATCCCATCTGAAATGTATAGCTTGTCTTTGCCTTTTTAGAATAGGATATCGTATACATAATAAAGGTAGTCATCAGAAAGATAGAGTCAAAAAACAGAGAGAATTTTGCATGGGCATGTATGTGAATACAAAACTTAGCTGGACAGAAATTGTAATTTAAAATAAATACTGTTAAACAATGTGTTGTGATTTACACTTCTCCAACGAACACTGAAGCTTTTGAAAATGTTTTAAAGATTGCTGAGGAAGCTAGATTCCACTTGAAGTTAAATCTCCAGCTTCCTTCTTATTTCTTGCTGGTTACTTGTCACCCTGTTATTTCTTCTCTTAGCCTCTCTTTCTTGTCTTTTAAAATTGCTCCCATCGATTTTCATTCTTTAAGTTGCTAGCTGTCAAGGGACTCTTTCTACTGTACAGATAAAAATCTCTTTACATTTGGAAGGATGTGCACTGATAATTATGGTAAATAAAGAAATAAGGCAAGGTGCTCAAGATACTATCAATATGTAACAAACAACAGCAAGCAAAAAAGGGATAAAACTATTTTTTTATAACATTTGCAAAATCTATGGCTGAGAAGGTGGGCAAGAACGGTATAAATATCTTGCTTCTGTTTCAGTGTCTGAGGTCTTCTCTGGGATAATTCAAAACCCAGTTGATGACTCAGGGTTTACTGGAATCATCTGGAGATATTTTCCCTCATTTGAATGGCAGTTGATGCTAGATGTCACCCGAGGTCTCAGCTGAGTTGCTGGCCAGACTTCTGTGTTTGGCCTCTCAATGTTGCCATGTTGGTAATGAACATTTCTCCCATAGACCATTTGGGCTTCTTTAATAAGGTGGTATCTGCTTTTCAGGGGCTTCCTTGATGGCTCAGTGTTGAAGAATCTGCCTGTGATGTAGGAGACCTGGGTTCAATTCCTGAGTTGGGAAGATCCCCTGGTAGAGGGCATGGCAACCCACTCCAGTATTCTTGCCTGGAGAAGTCCATGGACAGAGAAGGCTGATAGGCTACAATCCATAGGGTTGCACAGAGTGATGTGAAGTCCATAGGGTCACACATGACTGAAGTGACTGCTGCTGCTGCTGCTGCTGCTGCTGCTGCTGCTGTTGCTGCTAAGTCGCTTCAGTCGTGTCCGACTCTGTGCGACCCCATGGACGGCAGCCCACCAGGCTCCTCCATCCATGGGATTTTCCAGGCAAGAGTACTGGAGTGGGGTGTCATTGCCTTCTCCGACTGAAGTGACTAAGTAGCAGTAACTACTTTTCCAAAGCAAATGGCAAAAGTTTGTGACATATTTATAATCTAGGCTCCAAATTCATATAGTCACACTTCTTCCATATGTGAGTCAAAAATCCTCCAAGGACATGAATGATCATGTTGGGAAAATTCAGTCTGCCACAATCCATCCTCTAGCAAAAATTTATATTTCTTCTGTATACAAACTACATTTGTGTCTACATATGGATTCTCAAGTTTCATGCCATTATGGCATCTGTTAAAGCCTACAATCTAGTTATCTAAGTCAAGTTCAAGTTCCTCTCAATCTGAAGATATAATGAAACAAATTATCTTCTCCATAAATGCAACATACAGTGGTGAAAAAGGACTAGGGTAATTGTTATGGATAATCGCTAGAAATTACCCATAGGTAATTGATAGAAAAGACCCTGATTCTGGGAAAGATTAAGGACAGTAGAAAAGGGGAGCAACAGAGGATGAGAAGGTTGGATGGCATCACTGATTCAATGGACATGAGTTTGAGCCAACTCTGGGAGACAGTGAAGGACAGGGAAGCCCAACGTGCTGCAGTCTGTGGGGTCACAAAGAGTCAGACACGACTGAACAATGAACAATGAGTTATTATGGACATTTTCACTCAAAAATGTGGAAAATAAGTGAAAGACATAAATTATTGTTTTATAGCAATTCTAAAATCCGGATGGTCCCTGTTGCCAGTGACTTGATTGGATCTCAGTTGAATTCCTGAGACATTGTTCCCCAGGTCTATGAGCTCCACCTTCCAGTATTTAACTTGAAAGGCAATCCAATCGTCCTTTTCCATATTAAGTAACTTCTGCTATAGCTGAGTAGTTTCCACTCTGCTTTCTACTTACATAATCTTAGGATCAAACAGTATGTTTGCATTTTGTACAATTTCTAACCTTTTAATTCCACTTGATATAATTTTATAAAATACATATTCTAATATAATTTATAATCCACTCCATTACACAAATGCCACACCCACAAACATCTTCAAGACAAGCCCTAGTCTTTCTGGGACTCTGTGAGACTGCCTTGTGCTCATGTGTGCCCAGCCATGTCTGACCCTTTGTAGCCCCATGAACTGTAGCCCACCAGACTCCTCTGCCCATGGAATTTTCTGGGCAAAAATACTGGAGTGGGGTGCCATTTCCTTTTCTAAGGAATCTTCCCAACACAGGGCTCAAACCCAAGTCTCAGGTCTCCTGCATAGGCAGGCAGATTCTTTACCAATAGCACTACCTGGGAAGCCTGGAGCTGCCTTGGAACAATATCATTAAAAGTCTTAGAAATTCTGTTATTTCATCAACAGATTCTGTAAGGCACAACCTTCTTTTCTTTACAGGGCATTTTGTCTATTTGAATAGTCCTATGAGGTAACACCATAGGATCTTCTGAGGCTGTAAAACACAGAATCAAACATTCCTTACCATGAATATGCCTTTCACTGGAGGCCCTTTCTTAATCTCAGAATAATGTTATATCAAGAGAGGATAGGAATGAGAAATAACTACTTTTCAAGTCCAGGAGGTCTTGATTTAGATATTTAGCAGAATATCCACGGGAGTGTTCTGTATTCTTTTATTATTGGAAGTACAGGCAGAAAAAGGAAACCAGATGATACTTTCAGTATTCTGGTGTAAAAACTTTTTAACTTAATATTGTAGTCTGAAGGACACATTTTGAATTTCTTCACATTATTACAGGAAAAAATGTTGACAAAGTTCTCATGACTATATAACAAGTGTCTCTCTTATTATAGCTTCAAAAATCATTTCCCTTAGTTCTCTTAAGTCCTCATTAACACACTTCTCTAGGACAAACAATGTCTGCTAAGCCCTTCTGTCTTCCCCCCAGGTTGTCTTGAAGATCACTATACATGCTTTGGCTTTTTTCTCACAACAATGTCTTTCTTCTAGATAACAACATTTCAAGGTTATTTACTGTCGTGTAATAACAACAGCGGGAGAAGGCAATGGCACCCCACTCCAGTACTGTTGCCTGGAAAATCCCATGGATGGAGAAGCCTGGCAGGCTGCAGCTCATGGGGTAGCACAGAGTTGGACATGGCTGAAGCGACTTAGCAGCAGCAGCAGAAGCAATAACAAGAGCAACAAAAAATCCCCAAGCTAGGTGTCTTAAAATAACAATAGCAATTATTTACAAATCATAATTTTGACCAAGACTCTACAAAAATAACCTTTGCTATTTAACTAGGGAATGGGAGGCCCACTTTTATGATTGTTGCCTCACTTGACATGCATGTTAATACTGGTTATCAGCTAGAAACTTAATCAAGGCTGTTGATGACATCACTAGTTCCTCTTTGTGGGCCTCTCCATAGGCTGCTTTAGCTTTTTGATGCATGGTGGCTGGATTCCAAGAGTGAACATTCCAAAACAACAAAGTAGAAATGTCTGATACTTACATTCCCTGGTTTCACAGACCACATATCTCACTTCTGCTATTCAAAATAAAGAGTATTCAAATGGAATATGCCTTCAACATGATGAGTAGGGTGAATATATTTATAGGTGTATGAATGTTTAATTTTAAAACTACCTGCAAGTATAGTATAAATTTATTGAAAGAAAAGTAAGTTACCAAAACAATCACATAAA
>SJYR01003355.1:46194-78066 GCA_006410655.1 Kobus ellipsiprymnus | reverse complement strand
AGAGATACCAAGGGAACATTTCATGCAAAGATGGGCTCGATAAAGGACAGAAATTGTATGGACCTAACAGAAGCAGGAGATATTAAGAAGAGGTGGCAAGAATACACATAAGAACTGTACAAAAACGATCTTCATGACCCAGATAATCACAATGGTGTGATCACTCATCTAGAGCCAGACATCCTGGAATGTGAAGTCAAGTGGGACTTGGGAAGATCTTCTGGAGAAGGGAAAGGCTACCCACTCCAGTATTCTAGCCTGAAGAATTCCATGGATTGTATAGTCCATGGGGTCACAAAGAGTTGGACGTGACTGAGCGACTTTCACTTTCACTTTCCATTCTCAAACTAGCCTTGCCTGCAATACATCAGGTGCCCAGATTTCTAGCTATGGAACCTACTTATATTGGTTTCAATGTTTTTAAAAGACTTACTATCTACCAATGAAATGTTAGCTGCTCAGTCATGTCCAGCTCTTTGAGACCCTATGGATGGTAGCCTGCCACATGCCTCTGTCCATGAGATTCTCCAGGTAAGAATACTGGAAGGGGTTGCCATGCCCTCCTCCAGGGGATCTTCCCCGCCCAGGGATCAAACATGCCTTTTATGCCTTCTAATTTGGCAGATGAATTCTTCACCTTTAGTGCCACCTAGTAAAATTAAGGAGTATATTAAGGTTTAGAGCACCATATTCAGAAGAGATTTTTGAGAATTTTAAAGAGAAATAGAGATAATGAAATTAACACTGGTTTTCTTATTCTACAAGGTCTGAGATCTCAGGAGTATACATTAACAACAAAAAAAAATTATCTCACATTCAAATATTTTGTAATCAGTTAAGTTCAGTCAATCTGGTGTGTCCAACTCTTTGCAATCCCATGAATCACAGCAGGCCAGGCGTCCCTGTCCATCACCAACTCCCAGATTTTACCCAAACTCATGTCCATCGAGTTGGTGATGCCATCCAGCCATATATCCTCTGTCGTCCCTTTGTCTTCCTGCCCCCAATCCCTCCCAGCATGAGGGTCTTTTCCAATGAGTCAACTCCACATGAGGTGTACAAAGTATTGGACTTTCAGCTTCAGCATCAGTCCTTCTAATGAACACCCAGGACTGATCTCTGTTATGATGGACCTGTTGGATCTCCTTGCAGTCCAAGGGACTCTCAAGAGTCTTCTCCAACAACACAGTTCAAAGGCATAAATTCTTCGGCCCTCAGCTTTCTTGACAGTCCAACTCTCACATCCATACATTACCACTGGAAAACCCATAGCCTTGACTAGACGGACCTTTGTTGGCAAAGTAATGTCTCTGCTTTTGAATATGTAAGTGTGGTTTAATTTCATGGCTGCAGTCACCATATGCAATGATTTTAGAGCTAAAAAGATAAAGTCTGATACTGTTTCCACTGTTTCTGCATCTACTTCCCATGAAGTGATGGGACCAAATGCCATGATCTTTGTTTTCTGAATGTTGATCTTTTAGCCAACATTTTCTCTCTCCTCTTTCACTTTCATCCAGAGGCTTTTTAGTTCCTCTTCACTTTCTGCCATAAGGGTGGTGTCATCTGCATATCTGAGGTTCTTGATATTTCTCCCGGCAATCTTGACTCCAGTTGTGCTTCCTCCAGCCCAGTGCTTCTCATGATGTACTCTGCATATAAGTTAAATAAGCAGGGTGACAATATACAGCCTTGATGTAGTCCTTTTCCTATTTGGAACCAGTCTGTTGTTCCATATCCAGTTCTAACTGTTGCTTCATGACTTACATACAGCTTCCTCAAGAGGCAGGTTAGGTGGTCTGGTATTCCCATCTCTTTCAGAATTTTCCACAGTTTATTGTGATCCACACAGTCAAAGGCTTTGGCATAGTCAATAAAGCAGAAATAGATGTTTTTACGGAACTCTCTTGCTTTTTCCATGATCCAGTGGATGCTGGCAATTTGATCTCTGGTTCCTCTGCCTTTTCTAAAACCAGCTTGAACATCTGGAAATTCACAGTTCATATCTTGCTGAAGGATGGCTTGGAGAATTTTGAGCATTACTTTACTAGCATGTGAGATGAGTGCAATTGTGTGGTAGTTTGAGCATTTTTTGGCATTGCCTTTCTTTGGAATTGGAATGAAAACTAACCTTTTCCAGTCCTGTGGCCACTGCTGAGTTTTCCAAATTTGCTGGCATATTGAGTGCAGCACTTTTACAGCATCATCTTTTAGGTTTTGAAATAACTCTATTGGAATCTCCACACCTCCACTAGCTTTCTTCCTAGTGATGCTTTCCTAAGGCCCACCTGACTTCAAATTCCAGGATGTTCGGCTCTGGGTGAGTGTGAGTGATCACACCTTCATGATTATTTCGGTAGTGAAGATCTTTTTTGTATAGTTCTTCTGTGTACTCTTGCCACCTCTTCTTAATATCTTCTGCTTCTGCTAGGTCTGTACCATTTCTGTCCTTTATTGATCCCATCTTTGCATGAAATGTTCCCTTGGTATCTCTAATTTTCTTGAAGAGATCTCTAATCTTTGCCATTCTATTGTTTTCATCTATTTCTTTGCATTGATCACTGAGGTAGGCTTTCTTATCTCTCCTTGCTATTCTTTGGAACTCTGCATTTAAATGGGTATATCTTTCGTTTTCTCCTTTGCTTTTTGCTTCTCTTCTTTTCACAGCTCTCTGTAATACCTCCTGAGACAGCCATTTTGCTTTTTTGCATTTCTTTTTCTTGGGGATGATCTGACAGAACGTGGTCCACCGGAGAAAGGAATGGCAAACCATTTCAGTGTTCTTGCCTCAAGAACCCCATAAACAGTATGAAAAGGCAAAAAGAAGGACACTGAAAGATGAACTCCCTGGGTCAGTAGGTGCCCAATATGATACTGGAGATCAATGGAGAAATAACTCCAGAAAGAATAAAGGGATGGCGTCAAAGCAAAAACAACACCCAGTTGTGGATGGGACTGGTGATAGAAGCAAAAATTGATGCTGTAAAGAGCAACATTGTATAGAAACCTGGAATGTCAGGTCCATGAATCAAGGCAAATTGGATGTGGTCAAACAGGAGATGGCAAGAGTGAACATCGACATTCTAGGAATCAGCAAACTTAGATGGACTGGAATGGGTGAATTTAACTCAGATGACCATTGTATCTACTACTGTGGGCAAGAATCCTTTAGAAGAAATGGAGTAGCCATCATAGTCAACAAAATAGTCTGAAATGCAGTACTTGGATGCATTCTCAAAAACGACAGAATTATCTCTGTTCGTTTCCAAGGCAAACCATTCAATATCACAGTAAGCCAAGTCTATGCCCCAACCAGTAACACTGAAGAAGCTGAAGTTGAACAGTTCTATGAAGACCTAGAGAACCTTCTAGAACTAAACCAAAAAAAGATGTCCTTTTCATTATAAGGGACTGGAATACAAAAATAGGAAGTCAAGAAACACCTGGAGTAACAGGCAAATTTAGCCTTGGAGTACAGAATGAAGCAGGGAAAAGGCTAACAGAGTTCTGCCTAGATAACTCTCTCATCATAGCAGACACCCTCTTCCAACAACAGAAGAGAAGCGTCTACACATGGACATCACCAGATGGTCAACACCAAAATCAGATTGATTATATTCTTTTCAGCCAAAGATGGAGAAGCTCTATACAGTCAGCAAAATAAGACTGGGAACAAACTGTGGCTCAGATCATGAACTCTTTATTGCCAAATTCAGACTTAAATTGAAGAAAGTGGAAAAAACGACTAGACCATTCAGGTATGACCTCAATCAAATCCCTTATGACCATACAGTGGAAGTGAGAAATAGATTTAAGGGACTAGATCTGATAGACAGAGTGCCAGATGAACTATGGACAGAGGTTCATGACATTGTACAGGAGACAGGGAGCAAAACTGCCCCCATGGAAAAGAAATGCAAAGAAGCAAAATGGTTATCTGAGGAGGCCTTACAATAATAAAACAGAAGATAGTTCTTAATTAGTGATGAATTTATCACATATATAAACGGTGATTGCATCTGGAAAAACAGAGAACAACTCTTTAAAAGCTGTGGTTGCAATGTTTTTCATTAATAGCATGTAATTATTGTTTAAAATTCTCATTGGGTAGAATTGTTTTATATTTTTAAATACATGTCTGAGAACTTGGGCAAACTTAGAGTTAGTGAGGGACAGGGAAGCCTAGTGTGCTACAGTCCATAGAGTCGCAAGGAGTCAGACAAGACTTAGCAGCTGAATAACTTAGAACTTCATATATTTATAATGTTTAAGAGAGATTCTAAAATATAATTCATTCTTTCACTCCCTTATCTTATTTTTATCTTCTTCGATGTGAAGCTTCTCATGAAGGAATAGCTTATTCTTCTCTCTGATGCTTTACAAACAATTGAATGCATATACTTTCATTTTAAAACATTTCAAGCAGAAAACATGAGGAATGTTGTAGTGAATGAGAGGTGACATAAAAGTTGAGAGAGGTTTTTTCATTATTATTATTATTTTAAACAGAAGTATATTTGATTTACAATGTTGTGCCAATCTCTGGTGTGCAACAGTGATGCATTCAATCAAATATATACAGAGTTTTTTTTTAATTATTTTTCTCTAATGTTCCCAATAAAAGGCTTCATCTTCAATGACACTGACAATATATTTCCACCACTGAAAAGAAATAATAATTCTAATATATTTAGTGGCCCTGAAACAGGAAAAGCATCATTTAAAGCTCATTGGTATTTACTTTTTATAGAATCTACCCAAAAGAGCATTAATATACTGATATACGACAAAAGACATTCATTTTCCCATCCAAAACATTGTTCAGCCTCAGAATAGTTTTGAAAAAATATTGTCTCCAAAAACACACTTGGACCCAGATTTTCCATCAGATCATTTATCTTTTCCAGTGTCTACAGGGAGGCCTGGCGTGCTGCGATTCATGGGGTCGCAAAGAGTCAGACATGACTGAGAGACTAAATTGAACCCTTTCTTTTAAGATTTTGAGATCTATCCTAAGGCAACACATTAGCCCACTGTATTTATAAAATATCCACTAATTTCTAAAGGTGAAGATTCAGACACTAAAAAGGACAAGATGTTTAATCACTTTCTTTTCTCACACAATTTTTGTCCTTATAATTTAAAATATTATTTTCTGTGAGAAAAACACCAAAAATCATCTATACGAGTATATCTTCTCATTATTTATATAATGACTTAAAAAGTTCAATACAATTTAAATGTATATAATAAAGTTTCAGATTATATAACTTTGTAAATTGTTGCATAATCTAATGCTAAATAATATTAAATCTAATATTAAATTAGAATATCACTAGGCCATTCTGGTATGACCTAAATCAAATCCCTTTTGATTATACAGTGGAAATGACAAATAGATTCAAGGAATTAGATTTGATAAACAGACTGCCTGAAAAACTATGGACTGAGGTTCATAATGTTATACATGAGGCCATGATCAAAACCATCCCTAAGAAAAAGAAATGCAAAATGGCAAAATGGTTGTCCGAGGAGGCCTTAAAAATAGCTGATAAAGAGGAGAAACAAAAGGCAATGGAGAAAATAAAAAATATACTCATTTGAATGCAGAGTTCCAAAAATAGCAAGGAGAGATGAGCAAGCCTTCCTAACTAAACAATGCAAAGAAATAGAGGGAAAAAATAGAATGGGAGAGATGAGAGATATTTCCAAGAAAATTAGACATAACCAGGGAATATTTCATGCAAAGAGAGGCACAATAGAGGACAGAAACAGTACAGGCATAACAGAAGCAAAAAATATTAAGAAGAGGTGGCAACAATACTCAGAAGAACTATAGAAAAAAAGATCTTAATGATCCAGATAATCACGATGGTGTGATCACTCACCCAGAACCAGATATTTAAAGTGCAAAGTCAAGTGGGCCATAGAAAACATCACTATGAGCAAAGCTAGCAGAGGTGATGGAATTACAGTTGAGCTATTTCAAATGCTAAAAGATGATTCTGTTAAAGTATTGCACGCTATAGGCCAGCAAATTTGGAAAACTCAGCAGTTGGCCACAGGACCAGAAAAGGTCAGTTTTCATTCCAATCCCAAAGAAAGGCAGCTAAAGAATGCTCAAACTACCACACAATTGCACTCATTTCACATGCTAGCAAGGTAATGCTCAAAATCCTCCAAGCTAGGCTTTAACAGTACATGAACCATGAAGTTCCAGATGTTCAAGCTGTATTTAGAAAAGGCAGAGGAACCAGAGATCAAATTGCCAACATCTGTTGGATCATAGAAAAAGCAAGAGAATTCCAGGGGGAAAAAAAAAATCTACTTCTGCTTCACTGACTACACCAAACCCTTTGTTTGACTGTGTGGATCACAACAATATATGGGGGGAAAAAATTGGAAGATGGGAATACCAGACCACCTTACCTGCCTCCTGAGAAACTTATATGTAGATCAAGAAACAATAGTTAGAACCGGACATGAAATAACGGACTGGTCCAAATTGGGAAAGGAGTACTTCAAGGCTGTATATTGTCATCCTGCTTATTTAACTTATACGCAGAGTACATCATGCAAAATGCCAGGCTGGATGACGCACAAGCTGGAATCAAAACTGTTGGGAGAAATATCAATAACCTCAGATACGTAGATGATCCTATCCTTATGGCAGAAAGCAAAGAGGAACTAAAAAGCCACTTGGTAAAAGTGAAAGAGAAGAGGGAAAGCCTGTCTTAAAATTCAGCAGTGACAAACCTTATTTTCTTGGGCTCCAAATTACTACAGATGGTGACTGCAGCCATGAAATTAAAAGATGCTTGCTCCTTGGAAGAAAAGCTATGACAAACCTAGAAAATACATTAGAAAGCAGAGACATTACTTCTCCAATAAAGCTCCATACAGTCAAAGATATGGTTTTTCCAGTAGTTATGTATGGATGTGAGCATTGAACCATAAAGCTGACCATTAAGTCAAAGAATTAATGCTTTTGAACTGTAATTTTGCAAAAGACACTTGACAATCTCTTGGACTGCAAGGATATCAAAGCTGTCAGTCCAAATGGAAATCAGTCCTGAATATTCATTGGAGGGACTGATTCTGAGGCTGAAGCTCCAGTACTCTGGCCACCTGATGCAAAGAGCCAACTCATTGTAAAAGACCTTGTTATTCAGAAAGGTCATAGGCAGGAGGGGAAGGGGGCGACAGAGGACTAGATGGTTTGATGACCTCACTGATTCAAGGGACATGAGCTTGAGGAAGCTCTGGGAGATGATGGACAGGGAAGCCTGGCATGCTGCAGTTCATGGGGTTGCAAAGAGTCAGACACAGCTGAGCTAGTGAACAACAACAAGTTTGTACAAAAATTAGCATAATATACAATCCAATAAAATTTAAATTCACTTCTTTATTGAATAAAATTAGGCTCATAAAGCTTCAGATTTACACATGTATGTCCATATAATTGCATAGACATAAGTACACCCATATTTCATCAAAAGATTTCTTTACTGAATTAAGAAAAATGTTAGACAAATAGTGCAGGACAACATAATTTGTGCAGTACAAATGTGGCCTCTGAGAATTACCTCATGGTTGATTGTATAATGCAGGAACCCTGATATCTTTTTCCATGACTAAGGTAAAGTATTTGAGGATACAGTGCTAACTTCTTTCAATTATAGTTTTATCATCTTTAAGTGGAAATAACTATATTTTATGGATCCTGTGGGCGCTTGGACCAAGTGAATCTTGAGTCTCTTCTGTGCTGTGATTCTATGTTGTCAATTCAGAATTAAAATTTTCATAGACTGTGTACTCCTGATCTCTTATTTTAATCCCATATGATATCCTTCCCTGGTGGCTCAGATGGTAAAGCGTCTGCCTACAGTGTGGGAGGCCTAGGTTCTATCCCTGGGTCAGGAAGATCCTCTGGAGAAGGAAATGGCAACCCACTCCAGTACTCTTGCCTGGAAAATGTCATGGACGAAGGAATGTAGTATGCTACAATCCATGGGGTCAAAAAGAGTTGGATACAACTGAGCAACTTCACTTCAATATCCTTAAACAAGCTTGACAAAAAGAAGTTCTGCCAGATTTCCAGTGATCACACCAAAACTGATCATTGAACTATTTTCCATCTCCAACTCCAATATCTATATTTTACCACCTTTTTCATCCAATGAAATTGACCTACATGTACTTCCTGCTACAGTAGTGGTGTCAGGTTGAAATGAACATTCATAAAGGGCTTTGATCTTCTGAAATTATATATATATATATATATATATATATATGGTTGTTAGATGAAAAAGGCTTTATGTTTGGGTGTCCAGATTCTTTCAAATGCCATAGAAAATGGAACAAATTTAGAAGATTATTGTAAATATACGAAGTCTATCCTTTTCAGGGGACTTTTTGTATAATCTCAGCACTAAGTTCAATAGCCATTCATAAAAATAAAGATTTTTAAAACATCTTATTCTGCTTAAATCATTTTTGTCAAATCTTCATGCTCAACCCTCATATCTTGGCATGTGCATATTGCTATCTAGTTAGTGACTTTGGGAGACTTCATGGAGGCAAGTCACCAACACTTTTACTTTTTCACCACTCTATCACTCTGCTTAAGAAGCTACTTAGTTCTTCCTTAGTTAAAAAGCTAAATAGAAGACCTTATAAGAGGCACATTATTTTTTAAATTATTAAATAACTGCAACATATTGAAACAATTTTATTAACATTTTTGCATGATTATTCAGATAGAGAACAAGTATCTGGAAAAAGGTGGAAATTACTTCCTAAACTGGCCTTTACCTTAAATTAACTTAAAAACTTAATTAACACTAAGTTATGAATATATGAATTGTCATGCAAAGACAATAATTAACACATCTGACTAAATTTTTCTGAAAATTTACTCACTCTTCATCTTACCAATATTACATTTATTATCATTCTCCTAATTATTCTTTTGCCTATCTGAGACTGGCCTTCTTGCCTCTAAATTTTATTCTGCTGCTAGAGTAAATATGTAAATTATTGGCTAAAAATCCTTCAATTATTTCCAGTGTCTAGAACAATGATTTCCAAAGTGAGTGAATCACTCTGTCTACCATGAATAAAATTGGTAAGTTACTGCTAATATAAAAGAATAAAATATTAGAATTCCCATTTATGATTTATTACATCCTTTAAAAAATTCTGTTTGTATGAAGGTTTTACATTGTTTTAATATATTAGTACAGTAATACTTGAATACTATTCATAAAGAAATGTTTACAATGCACTGCTAAAATATTTTTAATGATGAAGATATATAAACAAAATAAGATACCACTACATACCTGTACAAACGTTAAACTTAAAATAACTGACCTTACCAAGTATTGGTAAGGATGCTGAGAAGATAGATTTCTCATATTTCAAGGGATAATGTAAAATGGTACAACAAAATTTGGAAACAATTTGTTAGTTTTAAAAATATAAATAAAAATCCACTTGTAATCCAGCCATCCCTTTTCTAGGTATGTACTCAACAACCCTGGTGGCTCAGCTGGTAAAGAATCTTCCTGCAATGCAGGAGACCTGAGTTTGATCCCTGGGTTGGAAAGATCCCCTGGAGAATGAAACAGCTACCCACTCCAGTATTCTGCCCTGGAGAATTCCACCCATGGGTTCACAAAAAGTCAGAAACGACTGAATAACTTTAACATTCAACAGATGGGTAGAGAGGACAGAGATGTGATCTAGTCAGGACTCAGTCCCATGAGTCATCCCAAACAGAACAAATACTGCAATCATGAAGTTTTTTCTGAGGTGCAATGGTTCTGAGCCTGGAATTGGGTTCCCTTAGGGATCTTTAAGTGGAAACATGAGGAACTCCCTCCAGAATATCTGCCTTTGAAAATCAGTAGAACTGATGTACAAGAGAGCTACAGGACTATAGAAAACAGAGATTCCACACTTAAATGCTACATAAGTTCCAACTCCCAGAAGAGAGGCAGTAGATTGAAGAATACCTGTATCAGACACACTTGCTGTTCTTGGAGAATTTCTGAGAGAGGTAAGAGGCAGCTTGGGACTCTCCCTGGGGATGGGAACTCTAGCAGTCACCACTTATGAAATTTAATACTGCCACCTCTGAGACAATATTTAGTATAATAAATATGCATTATAAGCATCTTAGAAGAAGAGAGAAAGGAGAATATATTTGAAGAAATAATACCTGGAAATGTCCACAATATGGTAAAGAAACAGACATCCAGGTGCAGGAAGTACAGAGAGTCCCAAACATGATGAAACTAAAGAGATACAAGTCAAGACATATTATAAATAAAATATCATAAATTAAGGATAAAGAGAGAGTCTTAAAGCCAATAAGAGAAAAACAAGTTACTTACAAGGTACCTCAGTAAGACTACCAGCTGACTTCTCAGCAGAAACTTTGCAGGGCAGAAACTAATGGTACCATGTATGTAAAGTGAGGAATAGGGGGGAAAAAACAAACAACTTACAACCAAAAATACTCTACCTGGCAAAGTTATCATCCAAAATCTAAAAAGAGATAGAGTTTTATTTTTTAAAAAAGCAAAAGCTAAAAGTTTGTCACAACTAAATTTATCTTACAAGCTATGTTAAAAGAACGTCTCCATTAAAAAAAAATCTTTAACTAGAAATCATAAAATTATGAAAGAAAAAAATCTCTCTTGTAAACACAAATGTACAGTAAAAAGAGTGAATCAGCTATTTATAAGTTAGTAGGAAGGTCAAGGCTCCTTTGGTTTCCCAGAAGTAAAGAATCTGTCTGCCACTGCTGGAGATTCAGTTTTAATTCCTGAATTGGGAAGATCCCCTAGAGAAGAAAATGACGGCCCCACTCCAGTATTCTTGCTTGGGAAATCCTATGGAAAGAGGAGCCTGGTGGGCTATAGTTCATGGGGTCACAGAGTTAGACACAAATTAGTAACTAAATAACAACAAGGAAATTTAAAATACAAAGATAGTAGAACAATCTATATCCACAATAAGTAATTAAGGTACATGCAAAATAAAAATGTAAAAGGTAATGTCAAAAACATAAAGTGTATGTAGTGGAGATAAAAATATTGCACTGTTAGTATGCATTAGAACTTAAGATATAATCAATCTGAAATAAATGAATGTCATTA
The DNA here is from genome assembly GCA_006410655.1 of Kobus ellipsiprymnus. Lineage (NCBI taxonomy): Eukaryota > Metazoa > Chordata > Mammalia > Artiodactyla > Bovidae > Kobus > Kobus ellipsiprymnus. The sequence goes on along the minus strand of SJYR01003355.1, from coordinate 66,898 downwards.
TATATGAACCTCATGGTAACCATCAACAAGAAGTCTACAATATATACCATAAACGTTAATAGAAAGAATATAAAAATTGCACAAAACATGTGCTATTTTGATCACCAAATCAAAAGGGAAGAGGGCAAGAGAAGACAGAAAAAAAGAATAGAAACACCAATAAATTGTTTTAATGTAAATGCAGTTAAAAGTCATTGAGTGGCTGAACTGATTAGGAAAAAAAAAAGTCATATATATGATTACTACAATAGACTCACTACTTTAGGTCTAAATTCACACACAAAATGAGAGCATGGAAAAAATTATTACATGATGATGTAAATGGAAAGTTGTGATAGCGATACTTTTATCAAGCAAAATAGATTTTAAAACAAAAACTAGCAAGAGAAAGAAAAGGGCATTGCATAAGGGCATTCAGTCAGTCAGTTCAGTTGATCAGTCATATCCGACTCTTTGCAACTCCATGAACCACAGCACTCCAGGCCTCCCTGTCCATCACCAACTTGATATGAAGATGACATCATCCTTATGGCAGAAAGTGAAGAAAAACTAAAGAACCTCTTGATGAAAGTGAAAGAGGAGAGTGAAAAAGTTGGCTTAAAGCTAAACATTCAGAAAACTAAGATCATGACATCCGATCCCATCACTTCATGGCAATTAGATAGGGAAACAGTGGCTGACTTTATTTTTCTGGGCTCCAAAATCACTGCAGATGGTGGGTGATTGCAACCATGAAATTAAAAGATATTTACTCCTTGGAAGGAAAGTTATGACCAACCTAGACAGCATATTAAAAAACAGAGACATTACTTTGTCAACAAAGGTCCATCTAGTCAAGGGTATGGTTTTTCCAGTGGTCATGTATAGATGTGAGAGTTGGACTATAAAGAAAGCTGAGCACTGAAGAATTGATCCTTTTGAACTGTGGTGTTGGAGAAGACTCTTGAGAGTCCCTTGGACTGTATGGAGATCCAACCAGTCCACCCTAAAGGAGATCAGTCCTGGGTGTTCGTTGGTAGGACTGATGTTGAAGCTGAAACTCTAATACTTTGGCCACCTGATGTGAAGAGCTGACTCACTTGAAAAGATCCTGATGCTGGGAAAGATTGAGGGCAGGGGGAGAAGGGGACAACAGAGGATGAGATGGTTGGATGGCATCACCAACACAACGGACAAAGGTTTGGGTGGACTCTGGCATTAAATAATAATAAAAGGACCAATCAGACATGAAGGTAAAAAAGTTCTAAATGTATGTGCATCCAGCATATACCTTGTGTGTGTTCTCAATTACTCATTTATGTCTGACTTTTTGCAACCTCATGGACTGTAGCCCAGTGGCTCCTCTGTCTGTGGAAGTTTTAAGGCAAGAGTATTGTAGTCCACCAGGCTCCTCTGTCCATGGGATTCTCCAGGCAAGAATACTGGAGTGGGTTGCCATTTTCTGCTCCAATATAAATCTCCATCTAGAAATGTCAGAATACAGTTTTTCCAAGTAAAAAAGCAACATTTTCCAGGATAGATCACATGCTAGGCCACAAAACAAGCTTCAATACATTTAAAAAGATTGAAATCACATCAAACATTTTCCCCCAAAAGATATGAGTCTAGAAATCAACTACAAAAAAAAAAAACCTTTAAAAAACAGAAAACAGAACTAGTAAACAAGTGAAACAAGTGGTTTATGGTAGAAATCAAAGTGAAAATAAGGTTTAAAAATACATGGAGACAAATGAGTAGATTAATGACATTGATAAGCCTTTAGCACAACTCATTGATAAAAAAGACAGAGTGCCAAAATAAATAGTCAGAAATGAAAAAGAACTTGCATCTGACAGAACAGAAATGCAGATGTTTTCAAGTGATTGTTACACTTAAAGGCAATAAAATGGACAACTAAGAAGAAATGAAGAAGTATATGAACACATACAATTATCTAAGACTAAATGAGGAAGTAATAGAAAAGAAGAGACTGATTAAAAATAAATCAATAACTAAAAATTTTCCTACAAACAAAAGTCCAGGATCAAATAGCTTCACAGATGGATTCTACCAGACATTTAGAGAGACATTATTACCCATTATTCTCAAAATATTCCAAAATATTGAAGAGGAAACACTTCCAAACTCCTTCTATAAAGTCCACATCACACCACACTGATATCACATCACACCACACTGATATCAAATCACAGATACCATAAAAAAATTATAGAGAAATATCAATAAGCATACAAAAAGCCTCAAAAATAATAGAAAAATAAGTTCAACACTACATTAAAAGAGTCATGCACCATGATTAAATGAGATGAAAACCAACAGTTCAAGGTATTCAGAGTTTAATATCTGCAAATCAAGCAACGTGATACCCCATACTAACAAAATGAAGAATAAAAATCATATGATCACTTCATCAGACACAGAAAAAGGCTTTGATAAAATTCAATATCCATTTTTGAAAGAAACTCTCGAAAATGTGTGTATAGATGGAACATACCGGTATATGTATGAAAGTCTATATATGATAAAATCACAGCCAATATCATACAGAATGGTGGAAAGCAGAAATACCCCCCTTAAGATTAGGACTGAACTGAACTGAAGATTAGGAATAAGACAAGGATGCACATTCTCTCCACTTTTATTCAACACAGTATTGGCAGTTCTAGCCATAAAATACAGACAATTAAAATAAATAAAAGAAAGCAAAATTGGAAAGAAAGAAGTAAACTTATCACTGTTTTTAGATGACATATTATATATATATAGAAAACCCTAAAGATTTCTCCAAAAAATGGATCAAACAGGTAAATTCAGTAAAAATGGAGCATACAAAATTTCTCTAGAGAAATTTACAGTGTTTTCTATACACTAGTAACAAACTTGGAAAGAGAAATTAACAATCACTTTTTAAATTGCATCAAAAGAAAAATACCTAAGAATAAATCTAACCAAACAGGTAGTACACTGAAAACTATAAGACATTGAGGAAAGAAACTGAAGATGGTACAAACAAACATAAATATATTCTGTGCTCATGGATTGGAAGAATCAATATAGTTTAAATGACCATAAAACCCATGCAAATCTACAGGTTTAATGTAATGCCTATTAAAATCAATGGCATTTTTCACAAATATAGAACAAAGAATGCTAAAATTTGTATGAAACCACAAAAAGCCCAGAACAGATAAAATATTTTGAGAAAAAAAACATAGCTGGAGGTACCATAGTACTTGACTTCAAAATATACTACAAAGCTACAGTAATCAAAACAGTATGGTACTAGCAAAAATAGATATATAGATCAGTGGAACAGAACAGAGAACATAGAAAAAAAAAACAACAAATTTTAGTCAGTTAATCTTAATCTATGATGAAGTGGTTAAGAATATGCAACTGGGCAAAGACGGCTATGAAAATTGGACTGCTACATGCAAAAGAATAAAACTGTACCACTATTTCATCACATATACCAAAAAAAAATCTCAAAATTGGTTAAAGGTTTAAATTTAAAATCTCAAACCTAAAATTTCTAGATTATAAACATAGGCAGTCTGCTCTTTGACATAGGTATTAGCAATATTATGTTCTGGCTCTGATTCCTCAGGCAACAAAGGCATAAATAAACATATAGGGACTACATGAGAGTAAAAATCCTTTGTACAGCTAATGAAATCATCAACAAAACCAAAAACAGCTTACTTAATGGAAGAAAACTTTTGCAAATTATATATGTGATAAAGGGTTAATATAAAAAAGTATAAAAAGAACTCATACAACTCAACATCAAAGAAACAAACAGCACAATTAAAAGTGGTAGAGGACCTGAATATACGTTTTTCAAAGAAGACATGCAGATAGCCACTGTGCACATTAAAATGTGCCTAGCATCACTAGTCATCAGGGAAATGAAAATCTAACCACAATGACCTGTTAACACCTGTCAGAATGGCTATCATCAAAAATAAAACAGGTGGCAATTGTTGGCAAGAATGCAGAAGAAAAATGAACCCATATGTACTGTTGATAGGGTTGTGAACTGGTCCAATCACTATGGAAAACCATTTGCTACTGCTGCTGCTGCTACTAAGTCGCTTCAGTCGTGTCTGACTCTGTGCGACCCCATAGATGGCAGCCCACCAGGATCCTCCGTCCCTGGGATTCTCCAGGCAAGAACACTGGAGTGGGTTGCCATGTCCTTCTCCCATGCATCACAGTGAAGAGTGAAAGTGAAGTCGCTCAGTCGTGTCCAACTCTTAGCAACACCATGGACTGCAGCCTACCAGGCTCCTCCACCCATGGGATTTTCCAGGATCTAGAGATACCTTAAAAATTAAGAATAACACTTTGGTATAATAGAGAAATTTCCCGTTTGGATATTTAGCCAAAGAAAACAAAAACAAAAGAAGACAAAATCAAAAAGACATGTTCTTTGCAGCATAATTTACAATAACCAAGACATAGAAACAACCTAAGTATTCATTTATAGATGAATAGTTAAAAAAATGTGATATTTATATACAATGGAATTTTCCCCAGGGTTATAAAGTAAACGAACTCTTGCCATTTGTGAATAAATAGATGGATCTAGACGATATCATGTCAAGTAAAATAAGTCAGACAGAGAGAGTCAAATACTATATGATATCACTTAAATGTAGAATCTAAAAATAAAACAAAATCAAAATAGACTCATAGATACAGAAAACAAAGGACAGGTTGCCAGAGGGATGAGTTTGGGGAGGAGGGTTTGGAGATTAAGATGTACAAACTGTTATTTATAAAATGATTATTGTAAAGATGCAATATACAAAATAAGGAATATGATCTATAATGTGGTAACAACTTTGTACAGGGACAGATGTATTTAGACTTATTGTGGTGACAATTTTTAATGTATAATATCTAAATATTGAATCACTATGAAGTACACATGAAACTGACATGATATTGAGATGGTAACGGGCAGTAAGGCCAGGGGTCTCCAAATGGAGAAAATAGCCTGCAAGTGTCAGACATTTTTATCTCTCTTAAGCGGCAGGAGAAAACAAAGTATCGCTATTTTTTCCTTCTCTATACAAATTTAAAAGGTTTCTCTTAAAATTCTGTGTTGCCATGACACCTGGTCTCACCTGACGTTAACAAATGCCTTTTTCTTATGGAAATGTTTATCTTAGGCAATGCTAATGTACTATGCATTTACCCCAAACTCTGCCTTCAAGTCGGTTCCGCCTTTTGGCTCAGAACCTACTTGATAAACCGGTATGTCATACTCCGATATTGTTCCTCTAATCTATGTAAATAACACTATTTGTATGGTGCTCTGCCCTTTTTCAAGATTCAAGTTAATCCTTTTATGGCCCAAGATGAACCATTTAGAACCGAGATTATCCCAAAATACATCCTATGGGTGAGGGGCCTGGTGCCATTCCAAGTTTTGAGACATTCCTTTCTTTCATTAACAGACTGCTGATAACTATATAACATCTAGCTAAAGACTAGCAGGTGGGTTCTCTTTCTGCCCCCTTCTGATGCCTATGTCAGAAGCTTTCTCTATCTCCTTTATACTTTAATAAAACTTTGTTACACAAAAGCTCTGGGCAATCAAGCCTCGTTTCTGGCCCCAGATTGAATTCTTCTCCTCCAGGGGCCAAAAATCCCAGCATCATAATTCAACAACAACCTTTCAATATTGTACATCAACTATATTTCAAACTTATAAAAACTTTGGCTTCATTAACTGAAGGAAAACCCTAAGTATGACCTACAAGTCCCCCTTCTGATGCCTATGTCAGAAGCTTTCTCTATCTCCTTTATACTTTAATAAAACTTTGTTACACAAAAGCTCTGGGTAATCAAGCCTCGTTTCCGGCCCCAGATTGAATTCTTCTCCTCCGGGGGCCAAAAATCCCAGCATCATAATTCAACAACAACCTTTCAATATTGTACATCAACTGTATTTCAAACTTATAAAAACTTTGGCTTCATTAACTGAAGGAAAACCCTAAGTATGACCTACAATCTGTCTATAATCTTTGACATCTTTTTCCTTGACAGCCATACAACTCTCAAGTTACTCTACTAATAAATAATTTCTTCCACACATGAAACTCTTCCTAATCTTTGTGCCTTTACTCATCATCTTGCCTCTGCCAAAAACACAATTCTTTGATTTATATATACAGATGCCTTCTTACTCCTTGGAAGAAAAGTTATGACCACCTAGATAGCATATTGAAAAGCAGACATTACTTTGCCAACCAATGTCTGTCTAGTCAAGGCTATGGTTTTTCCAGTAGTCATGAATGGATGTGAGAATTGGACTGTGAAGAAAGCTGAGCCCTGTATATATAAATATATTTATATATTTATATATATGTATTTGTATTTGTATCCATAAAGACTGAATTCAATGATCAGCTTCCTATGGCTATCTAGCGTTAACACTATGTGCCATGCCTCTGCATTTCCCTAACTACCAGGACATACTCCTATATTTGTAATGTCATGAATGGATGTGAGAATTGGACTGTGAAGAAAGCTGAGCCCTGTATATATAAATATATTTATATATTTATATATATATATATTTGTATTTGTATCCATAAAGACTGAATTCAATGATCAGCTTCCTATGGCTATCTAGCGTCAACACTATGTGCCATGCCTCTGCATTTCCCTAACTACCAGGACATACTCCTATATTTGTAACAGTAATTATCTGAACACATCTCTTCTATGAAGACAGGACCCTCATTTATTTCTCTGTATATCCCTAGGTAATATTTTAAAGTAATTGTTTAATATAAATATATTGAAGCAATGTTAAAAAATATAGTAGACAATGTGTAGGCTCTTATCTTGCAAATCATACTGAGGTTTGTGAGAATATGCTGTGTCAATTGTTTTCTGACATTAGGTAGAAGGTATAATTTAGATATATCAAATATTCATATTGTTATTTTATTGCATTTGCAACTAAGACATCCATTTTCACAGTCACTGAGAAAATAGATTCTGTTTCTCCATGTGGGGGTTGATTTATTGTACTCTGTTTCCTGGTTATGTCTGCTAACAATTGATAGTTCTACCTGTTATACAAGAATCCTAATGTAAGGTTGCAGGCATAAGTAGCAGAATCTAGGGTGGATTTATGCCAAATCAATTTAAAATGCATTTTTAAGCTGCAATTTAGACCACTTGTGACAGAAACCTAGGCTCAATCTTCATTCATCCACCTTGCATACAATTGTTTGTTTGTTTTTTTAATAAAAACTTAATGCGTATACTTTCAAATCCAAACACAGTAGGTATTATATTTAGAAGACTGTAAATCTTATTACACATTCAAAAAGAAATTTAACATTATTTTGATATAATTAGTAAACCAAATTGTATCTGGTTATTTCTGGTTATTGCAACTAACACTCTAATGCTGATGGTCTTGTCTCACTTTTAATGCTTGCACTTTAACATAAACTCGGTTATTCTGTTCCTTGGTTATTCCCTCTTTTGCTGCTGCTGCTGCTAAGTTGCTTCAGTAGTCTCTGACTCTGTGCAACCCCATAGACAGCAGCCTACCAGGCTCCTCTGTCTCTGGGATTCTCCAGGCAAGAATATTGGAGTGGGTTGCTGTTTCTCTCTCCAATGCATGCATGCATGCTAAGTTGATTCAGTTCAGTTCAGTTCAGTTCAGTCACTCAGTTATGTCTGACTCTTTGTGACCCCATGAATTGCAGCACACCAGGCCTCCCTGTCCATCACCAACTCCTGGAGTTCACTCAAACTCATGTCCATCAGGTTGGTGATGCCATCCAGCTATCTCATCTTCTGTCGTCCCCTTCTCCTCCTGCCCCCAATCCCTCCCAGCATCAGAGTCTTTTCCAATGAGTCAACAGTTCCCATGAGGTGGCTAAAGTACTGGAGTTTCAGCTTTAGCATCATTCCTTCCAAAGAAATCCCAGGGCTGATCTCCTTCAGAATGGACTAGTTGGATCTCCTTGCAGTCCAAGGGACGCTCAAGAGTCTTCTCCAACACCACAGTTCAAAAGCATCAATTCTTCAGGGCTCAGCTTTCTTCACAGTCCAATTCTCACATCCATACATGACTACCGGAAAAACCATAGCCTTGACTAGACAGACATTGGTTGGCAAAGTAATGTCTGCTTTTCAATATGCTATGTAGGTGGTCATAACTTTTCTTCCAAGGAGTAAGAAGGCATCTTACTCCTTGGAGTAAGAAGTTAGTAGAAGGCATCTTCTAATTTCATGGCTGCAGTTACCATCTACAGTGATTTTGAAGCCCCAGAAAATAAAGTCTGACACTGTTTCCACTGTTTCCCCATCTATTTGCCATGAAGTGATGGGACCAGATGCCATGATCTTCATTTTCTGAATGTGGAGCTTTCAGCAAACTTTTTCACTCTCCTCTTTCATTTTCATCAAGAGGCTTTTTAGTTCCTCTTCACTTACTGCTATAAGGGTGGTGTCATCTACATATCTGAGGTTATTGATATTTCTCCCAACAATCTTGATTCCAGCTTGTGTTTCTTCCAGTCCTTTTAATGAGTGAGCAATTTCTGAGTTATTTTATAATAATAGTCACTTTTGCCCAGGAGTAATTCTACATCCAATCAGTATTATTTCCATATATTATCCAAATTGACTTGACTAGGGTTATCAGTCTGTCAGTACTGACTTTTTCCAGTTTTTTCATTTCTATATTCTTCAAAAGCAGTTTATATCATTTTTTCTCTCAATGGACAGGGAGGCCTTTCCTCTCTCTATACACAACAACTTTATTTATATTCTCAGTTTCCACCATCTCTCTCTCTTTACCTTACCCAATCCACCTGTCTCCATCCCCACCCAAGAGCACCCACATGCGTTCCAAGAGTCCTATTTCAGAAGCTTTCTTTTTATTTTTTTTTCAAAGTGTATTTATCTGTTTGAATCGGGTCTTAGTTGCGGCATGTGGAATCTTCGTTGCATCATGTGGCATGTGGGATATTCACTGTGTCATGTGGAATCTGTACTCACAGCACACTGACTCTAATTGTGGGGCACAGGATGGCATATGTTCCCCAACCAGGGATCAAACTCATGTCCCCTGCACTGCAAGATGAACTCTTAACCACTGGATCACCAGGGAANAAAGTGTATTTATCTGTTTGAATCGGGTCTTAGTTGCGGCATGTGGAATCTTCGTTGCATCATGTGGCATGTGGGATATTCATTGTGTCATGTGGAATCTGTACTCACAGCACACTGACTCTAATTGTGGGGCACAGGATGGCATATGTTCCCCAACCAGGGATCAAACTCATGTCCCCTGCACTGCAAGATGAACTCTTAACCACTGGATCACCAGGGAAGCCCCTAGAAGCTTTTTAAAATATACAGTTCTTGTTCTGCTTATAGTAAAATAGACTTGAATCAGGTACCTTTCCTCCTTTCTTAATGAAACAAGAGCATGTCATTTAAATGAGAAATNTCACCAGGGAAGCCCCTAGAAGCTTTTTAAAATATACAGTTCTTGTTCTGCTTATAGTAAAATAGACTTGAATCAGGTACCTTTCCTCCTTTCTTAATGAAACAAGAGCATGTCATTTAAATGAGAAATTTCAGCTATTTTTGTACATAAATACAAATTAGGTAAGTTATTACTTCCAAGTGAGTATGAACCAAATGCTATCTTTTATGTCCCAATCATGTTTTATGCCTATCTGTGAATCAGAAATGATATTTGTCTTTCCTATTTTGTCCTCTTTTTCCAATTTATCTGTTTAGCAAAAAATAGTATGAATAAAAAAAATTCTTAAACCTAGAGGAAGACAGCTATTATGAGGAAGTTTAGTAATGAACAAATATCCATTGGTAACTCTTATATGCAAGTAACAGTCCTAAACTTAAGATATGCAATATATTTCTTCATTGGACTGAATTTTTCACCTTCTCTTTCTTTATATCTATGCTATATGACATTTCAGTACCTTCCACCTCCATGGTCAAATGTCCTTCACTGTTACTTGACTTTGGATTTGATCATGTGACTTACTTTTGTGAATGAAATGTTAGTAAATATGATACAAGTAGAAACGTGAAAAGTGCTTATTCTTATGAGCTTACTTCCTTCATCTTGGTCATCTCCATAAGAAATACAGGAACCTTCTCAAACTGTTGGTGGGAATGCATCAATAAATTGGTGCAGCCATTATGGAGAATTGACTTACTTTTGTGAATGAAATGTTAGTAAATATGATACAAGTAGAAACGTGAAAAGTGCTTACTCTTATGAGCTTACTTCCTTCATCTTGGTCATCTCCATAAGAAATACAGGAACCTTCTCAAACTGTTGGTGGGAATGCATCAATAAATTGGTGCAGCCATTATGGAGAACTGTATGGAGGAGCTGTTTTAAAAAACTAAAAATAGAGCTACCATATGATTCAGTAACCCCACTCCTAGGCATATATCTGGAGGAAAACATGGTTCAAATGAACACATGCATCCTAATATTCCTTTAAGTACTGTTTACAATAGCAAACACATGGAAGCAATTTAAATGTCTATCAACAGATGAATGGATAAAGATGTGATACATATATACTGTGGAATATTACTTAGTCCTTAAAAATAATGCCATTTGCAGCAACATGGATGGATCCAGAGATCATCATACTAAGTAAAGTGTTAAAAAAAGAATTATCATATAACTTATATGTGGAATTTTAAAAATGATACATATAAACATATTTACAAAGCAAAAACAGTCTCACAGACTTAAAAGACAAACTTATGGTTTCCAAGGGGGAAATGTGGAAGGGGAACAATAAATTGGGAACTTGAGAGTGACATGTACACACTAATATTTTTAGGATAGATAACCAACACACTATTATAGCCCAGGGAACTCTGTTCAATACTTTGTAATAACCTGTATGGAAAAATCATTTGAAAAAGAATAGATAATTATTTATGTTTAACTGAATCATTTTGCCAATATATGTGAAACTAACACAAGATTGTTCATCTACTATATTCCAATAAAAAAAAAAACGTAAACACTAGATAGTCCATATGTTCCAGATTTCCTGTTTATTCAGTGTTTTTAAAATTAATCATTTACTGAGACATATTTTAGTGTCATAAAATTCATGTGAGACTTTGTTATACAACCAGACTGTGTCGATTACTCACTGTATAAGATAAGAAACCTGCCAATCATTTCCTTTAATTCTCTTTCTCATCTATGTCTGAATTCCTTTTATTTGTATTTTTAATGCCAAAGCTTATAGCATTTACATAATACTTCATAATTAACTATATGTTCTGTGCTTTGTCTATAAGTTTATTTTAAACAGAAAAATCAATAAATTATTTTCCTTGTATGAATATGCATATATGATTTACTATGGAGTTAAATGATATTATTATCATATCTTTCTTATACATCCATTGCTTCTTCTGGAGTTATTTGTTTGTATTAATACTATGTTCATTTGAAGGGTTGAATTGATGAAAAGGATTTGTATGACATATAGATCTTATCCAACACCAAATTTTGGTAATGATAAAAGGATTATAGGTGAGTGACAGTCATAATCAAAATACTATTTCCCCATTAGAATCCTAAGCCCTCATAGGCAAGCTTTGAAAAATATATCTTTCTCTTGTATTAGGATTTGTTTTTATAATAACAGAAAAGACTTGAGCAACACAGACAGAAATAGTGTTCATAAAAGAATCATTTTCATTTCAAAATACGTTTTATGCTCTATCAATTATTTAGTTATGCACCATAAATTTATAATTCCATATATACCTATAATAAGCACTCTAGTCAAGCAAGGTATATCCTACTTGAAAACTTCTACAGGAAGGGACTTTCAAATAGCTTGGCATGAGTAGCGTCATTTACATCTTTCCAAGTATGTCAGCTTAAGCTCATTTAGCAGGTTTACAAGAAAACGTCTTATCAGTCATTTTTCTGACTCAAGGAGAAGGAATGAGTAACAAGATTGCTGTTAACATTTTTCTTACAACGTCCTTAAGATTTTTCAATTTCCAAAAGACAGTAGCACATTTCTAGACTAGTCTAGTATCTTTCACTTCCCCCTCTCTGTCCTCTTATCCCCTTCCAATATTCAAGAGACTTCTATCAACTTTTCAAATAACTTCCCAAGAAATGTTGTAATAAAGATTAATATTCTCAGTTTTTTCTTGGAAAATGTTTGTATAATATCACATTTGATTGATATTTTAATCTTGATCCAGAATTCTAAGTTCAAAATAACTTTCCCCAAGAATTTTAGAGGCTATATGTAGATATTCTTCAATATATAGTGCAGCTAATGTGAAATGTGACTTATGTTTGAGTCTTATACGTCTATGTGACAGCTGTCTGTGAAAGTTCAGGACTCAGGTTTTAAATGGAAGAGAGTAAACCTGATTCATCATTCCACTCTTTATTGCTACATTTGTGTACTATCACAAATGACTGTCATCAGCTATTTACTAATAACAACTAGCAGATAGCTTTAGAAACAACTTATTTCCAGAATCATATCAATTGACTACGATTAATTGTATATTTCACCAGCATTCCAGGGTAAAAGTGCGACCACAAGGACTCTAGCCCGCCAGGCTCCTCTATCCATGGAATTCTCCAGGCAAGAATATTGGTGTGGGTTGCCATTCCCTTCTCCAGGGGGCCTTCCCTGAGCCAGGGATGAAACCCAGAACTCCTGCATTGCAGGTGGATTCTTCACCTTCTGAGCCACCAGGGAAGCCCCATATAGGATAAAGCTTTACAGAAAAAGCTCATTTGTGGAGACTGGTGGAAAATTATGTTATTTTAAGCCACTTGTGTGTAATAATGTGATATGTTTTATATAACACTCACAGTAGTCCTGAAGATGGCTTATACTTGCATATACATTTTAGTCTCTTATTTTAGAAAAGGAAACTGCTTAAATTTGCTATTTGTTCACACTGATAGCATGGATTTGAGGTAGAAATTAAACTCATAACTATCTAGCCTAGTGCCTACCTACTAGATTACACTGAGTTCCTTTCACACAGGGAATAAAATGACAACTTAAAAGCTGAGACCCATTTCCCAGGTGGGATTGGCCTGTATTCCACAATACCAGGTTAACTGGAGAAAGGAAACCAGACAGCACTGGCTACACAACATGTGAATTTCCAGGAAGAAATAAAGAAAGAAGCTGAGCTAGAATGAATCAGGGAGGATTTTCTGCTCCAGTCCTTGATCCTTGTTTTGAGCAAGGTAGGGACTTTGTGAAGTAATCAAACTGTTACAACCACAGGGAAGCCTCACTGACTATAGAGCTGTAAAGGAGTAGATACAGTTGCCTACAGCGAGGCTCAAGTAGACCTGGTGTGTTGAACTCAGGAGCGAACACACTCCGAGCTTTGAGGGGAAGGATTAGGCTGTGTATGGAACTGTCCATGTGAGCAAGTTTTTCACAACATGTTTATTCAATGATTTTCATTATCTGTAACAAACTGCAAAATTAAAACCTGGACATAGATTTTAATTTTTAAAATCTGGTTTATCGATTTTACTATTGATTACATGTTTTAATTTAACTTTGTGGTTAGAGTCTGCACTGCAGATATTTTCAGAAATGATGCAAAGGGAGGATTATGCCATCCAGAAATGGTCCATGAAATAAGTAACCTGGGAACATTCAAGTTACAAGGCACTAATGCAGGATCTGAATGTGTAAAACATCAATCCTGGTAGAGTAAATCCACAACACATTTTAATCCCTTTGACTCTAACTTGACTTTAAATTTTTCATTTTCATTCTTTGTTCATTTCTCTAATTCATACAATTAACGTGTACGAGGCAGCATTTTTTTCCTCAAAATTTCTGCTGAATTGCATTTTAGTCTAACTGCTTTCTCAGTCTCTCCCCATGGCAGAGGAGAAAGAAATAATCTAGATTAATGACAGGATATCCCAAGCACTAAAAATACAATGACTATAAATTGTGAGATCCTAAGATAGTGATCATCTATTTGTCACAGTTTTGTTAATACAAACATATTTGTTATCTATCATCACATTAAAAATAACCCTAAGACTCATTCTTTTGAAACAACGCATATTTATTATCTTATAATTCCTTTACATCAAGAAACTGAGCATGATTTAGCTGGGTCCTCAGCTTTATAATACCACACAAGGCTGTAATAAAGATTCAACTGGGGGCAGGATCTGCTTCTGAATTCATTTATATGATTGTTGCAGAATCCAACTCCTTCTGGGTTTTTGGACTCACATCCTCAGTACCTTTCTGGCTATTAGCTGCAATTTGACCTCAATTCCTTGCCTTTTGAGACTCTTCCACATAGTTGCTTGTTTCATCAAAACCAGAAAGAGAGAGAATCTACAAGTAAAATTGAAATCAGTCTTTTATGAACTACTCATGGTAGTGGTCTCATTACTTTTGCCATATGCTGTTCTTCAGAAGTCCAGTCTGTTAAACCTAGCCAATTCACAAGTAAAGAGTATCATACAAACTCATGAATAGCAATAACTGGTGATTACCAGGGGGTCATCTTTGAGGCTGACCACTATAATGAAATGATTCTCTGAAATATATTCAGTGTTCAATAAACATTAACAACTGTTATAATGCTAATCAGAATACCAATTATGTGTTTACATAACACTCCCTTGTTCAACAAATTAAAAAGTCAAATATTTTGCATCATTAAAGCCTCCTCAACAATACCAGATATGTATACCAGATATTATCATGCCTATTTTATAATTCAGAAAGTGTTAATTATTTGAAATTTTGTGTTTGAATATATGGTTCTGGGTTTAAAAGAACGGTTTTCCAAATGGCCCCCATGTTGCCCAAAGACAGACTCGTGGACTGGTACTCAGCATGCCTGATGTATCAGTTACCAATCACTCTGTACCAAACCATGCTAGAACAGTAGTAGAAAACAACGATTCTTTTATTTTCCTCAAAGATCTGGGAGTTGAATAAGTTCTGAGAGTTCTTGCTTTGAATTTTTTTTTCTTTCTCTCTTTTTTAATATAAATTTATTTATTTTAATTGGAGGCTAAGTACTTTTCAATATTGTATTGATTTTGCCATACATCGACATGAATCTGCTACGGATGTACACGTATTCCCCATCCTGACATCCCCGCCACCTCCCTCCCCATACCATCCCTCTGGGTCATCCCAGTGCACTAGCCCCGAGCATCCTGTGAATCTCTTAAGCACTGGCCGTCCGAAGTTTTCATTCCCATGCTCTAACGCCTAGGCTGGGCAGTCTGAAACAGCTGGAGCTCAAACAGAAGGCTGTGTTTCTGGATCTCTGTTGTCTTTCCTTGTAAACTTCCCTGTGGCTTCTTCAGGATAGTAGAGATCCTTAAGTGTTTGTTGAAGGCTCCCAGAGTGACTATTCAAGATAAATCAGCAGATGCTGCCTGGTTTTTTCTAACCTATCATGTGTCATCATTTTCACTAACATCTATACTTTGGAACAGTCACAAAAAACACAGCCAAGTTCAAAGAGAGGGAATATAGAATCCACTCATTCAAGGGAAGAATATCAACTAATGTTAAGGTTTTAGCTCAAGCAGGCTATTATTATAAAATATTTTTAAATGTCAGCAATTCCTATCTTTCTTCTCTTTTCTATGTATCATCTTAGTTCCTTTTCCATGTTTTTCTTCTTTATACCAGGTTGGTTACACTTTTAAAGAGTTTTTAGTATCCATTTTAATTCATTTCTCAAATATTTCTCAAATTGTTTCCTGACCCTACCATCAAAATTATTGTTTAGTCACAGTGAAAGGTAGAGTTCAAAGCATAAGAGACCCTGAGCTGAGAGCCATCATATCTTTGAATCTCTAATTCTTTCATCATTTTCAGGCTTACATTTATCTCATCTTGCTCATCCTCATTATTCCTCCTTATCTCAAAGGTCTAATGCATCAATGAACTCGTGGGAGGTCTTAAGCACATAGCAGGTAACTGTAAACAAGAGCTTACAAATTCATATTCAGAATATTTTCAGAACAAAGAAATGAGAAAGGGAGAATAGGAAAGCTGTTCTATGTAATTACAAACAACACTGTATTCAATGAGATCACATCTGACTTCAGTAAATTGCCATTGTACCTTAAACAAATGCAAAAATACATCACTAAATCAATACATTTTAAATTCATTACTAAGCCTGTTAAAAAAAAAAAAAAAGTCCAGGATTTTCTTGAGATATTGAAATTGTCACATACCATGGGCCTTAAACATTATATGTCTGCCACAGCACAAGGAAGCAAATAACAGAGGATAGTGAGGATTCAGGAAACATTGACACTTGGCAGTCTAGGAAGTCTGAGATATTTTCAAATTTCTTCATATCTACCTCAAAAGCTGCCCTGTTATCCTTGCCTCTCTACTTCTAAATAGGGTACAGAACCCCTTTATTAATTGCAAATGACCTCCAAAGTAAGCATAGACACACGACTCAGTCAATACCTTTCAGCCAAAGACAACCAGGAACAAACCTATAGTAGAATAAGCTGGCTGTGCTGCAATGAGGATGAACATGTCCCATGAGGTTTCCCAGAAAGACAGTATTTTAAAAGAAAGATATGTTTTGGAATTGTGTGAGTTAGTTTTGAGGAGAGACATTACTTTGCAAACAATGGTCCATCTTGTCAAAGCTATGGTTTTTCCAGTAGTCCTGCATGGATGTGAAAGTTGGAATATAAAGGAAACTGAGTGCTGAAGAACTGATGCTTTTGAACTGTGGTGTTGGAAAAGACTCTTGAGAGTCCCTTGGACAGCAATGAGATCCAACCAGTCCATCCTAAAAGAAATCAGTCCTGAATGTTTATTGGAAGGACTGATGCTGTAGCTGAAACTCCAATACTTTGGCCACCTGATGAGAAGAACTGACTCACTGGTAAAGAGCCTGATACTGGGAAAGATAGAAAGCAATAGGAAAAGGGGACGACAAAGAATGAGATGGTTGGATGGCATCACTGACTCAATGTGCTGTAGTCTATGGGGTTACAAAGATCCAGACATGACAGAGAGACTGAACTGAACTGAAAAGGAAGCAAGGCTTTGCTCTGTCTTTATGATGTTTTGAAATATGGTCAATTACATGACTATTTCTCATAATTCCTATCTAGAAGGAAGGAAAACTAGGCTGAGGATAAAATTACAATTGTTAAAGAAGTAACAGTCAGCTAGTGACAATAACAGCCAGAAAGTGATGTGTTTGATCATTTTGTGATTTGGACAATGTCCAAGCTTTGTGTTTATGTTCAGACCTGATTACAAAGTATTCTGGTTTTGATCACAGAGTACACTTATCTACCATTATGGTCAATTAAATTTTTTATGTTCTACAGGTGAGCACCAAAAAAACAGCTCATGGTACCAGGTTCCAGCTGTCAGGAACTGCTTTCTTTTTTCCCAACTTGCACAAGTTGCTCAATTTCATCTTAAATTTTCTTCATGTCAAAATGGGGTTATAAAAATAATAACTGCTTAATATAAGTATTGAAGGAATAACACCTGCTTGACAGAATCCCTCTCTCATGGGGGAAAAAGTGAGAGAATAGAGAGAGAAAGAGAAAGAAAAGTGCTCAGTTAGTTAGAGCTCAAAAAAATCTCAGTCTCATCCTATCATTACCTTTAAAAAAAAACCCTTCCCATTCTACGTATCAGTTTCCTAATCTTTATATTGGACTGATAAATTTTTCCTGTATTTTTTTTTTTTGTCCTTGGAAACATATCTGCCTTTTATATCTATTTATTCTTTTGCATAAATATTTTTCATTTTAAAATAAAACACATATATATAAAAGCACACAAAACACAAAAGTGAAGGTCAACACACTGTAAATACATAATCCTCACTTTAAAATGAAGAAAAAGGCGAGGAAGAAGAGAAAGGAAAAGAAGAAGCATAAGAAGGAGAAGGAGCAAAAGAAGCCTTCTCTCTCACCATGGCAAGTCCTTTCCTACATCCCAGTCCCAACCATCTTCTCGTTAAAGGTACCCACCAAGCAGAATTTAACTCTATCTCTACTACTATACTAGATGTGGAGAATACTTATTGGGGTTTGAATATTGTAGTTATTCTTAGAGGCAAGGTCAAGTGTATTAGTAGGTCTTTTGAACGTGGATGTCAAAGAACAGATAGAGAAATTGAGGAAGTACATCTGTAAATGGGCTTCTCTGGTTGCTCAGCTGGTAAGAATCTGCCTGCAATGCAGGAGACCCTGGTTTGATTTCTGGGTCAGAAAGATCCTTTGGAGAAGGGATGTGCTATCCAATCCAGTATTCTTGCCTGGAGTATCCCATGGACAGAGGGGCTTGGCTGGCTATGGTCCATGGTATCACAAAGAGTCAGACACGACTGAGTGACTAAAGTGAAAGTGAAAGTGAAGTCGCCCAGCCGTGTCCAACTCTTTGCGACCCCGACTAAGACTATTACTATTCTATCTTTTTAAAATATTTGCATTTCAAAAATTTACTATCTTTAATATTTCTACTATTGGAATTTTAGGAATCATTCAGTAAAGAAAAATGACATTTTTAGACCAGAAAGGTTTCCTTGGCAACCCTAATATCATATGACACTGATCTATTTCCGTATTACTTTTGAAAAATGACATTTTCTTTGATTGATGATAGAGAAATGTCTGCTCTGGAAATAAGTAGGCTTGAATTTCAGGCCGAGATCTAACCGTATGAATTTGAGGAAGCATTTCGATATGTATGTCCTCAGGGGCGAGAGGAGCTACCCCATGTCCGAGGTCAGGGGCGGTGGCCAGGAGGAGCTACCCCACACACCAGAGGTCGGGGAGGCAGCTGAGAGGAGCAAACCCCAAATCCAAGGAATTGTGGCTGCTTGGGCGCAGGAGGGCTGAGAGGAGCTACTCCACGTTCAAGGTCAGGAGGGGCGATGTGAGGAGATACCCCTCGTCCAAGGTAAGGAGCAGTGGCTGCACTTTGCTGGAGCAGCCATGAAGAGATACCCCACATCCAAGGTAGGGGAAACCCAAGTAAGACAGTAGATGTGGTGAGAAGCATCAGAGGGCAGACACACAAACCATAATCACAGAAAACTGGTCAATCTAATTACATGGACCAAAGCCTTGTCTAACTTAATGAAACTAAGCCATGCTGTGTGGGACCACCCAAGATGGGCGGGCATGGTGGAGATGTCTGACAGAATGTGGTCCACTGGAGAAGGGCATGGCAAACCACTTCAGTATTCTTGCCTTGAGAACCCCATGAACAGTATGAAAAGGCAAATGATAGGATACTGAAAGAGGAACTCGCCAGGTCAGTGGTGCCCAATATGCTACTGGAGATCAGTGGAGAAATAACTCCAGAAAGAATGAAGGGATGGAGCCAAAGCAAAAATAATACCCAGTTGTGTATGTGACTGGTGACAGAAGAAAGGTCCGATGCTATAAGGAATAATATTGCATAGGAATCTGGAATGTTAGGTCCATGAATCAAGGCAAATTGGAAGTAGTCAAACTGGAGATGGCAAGAGTGGACGTCGACATTCTAGGAATTATCAAACTAAAATGGACTGGAATGGGTGAATTTAACTCACATGAACATTATATTTACTACTTTGGGCAGAAATCCCTTAGAAGAAATGGAGTAGCCATCATGGTCAACAAAAGAGTCCAAAATGCAGTACTTGGATGCAATCTCAAAAACGACAGAATGATCTCTGCTCTTTTCCAAGGCAAACCATTCAATATCAGTTATCCAAGTCTATGCTCCAACCAGTAACGCTGAAGAAGCCGAAGTTGAACAGTTTTATGAAGACCTACAAGACCTTTTAGAACTAACACACACAAAAAGATGTATTGTTCTTTATAGGGGACTGGAATGCAAAAGTAGGAAGCCAAGAAAAACCTGGGGTTACTGGCAAATTTGGCCTTGGAATACGGAATCAACCAGGGCAAAGGCTAATAGAGTTTTGCCAAGAAAAAGCACTGGTCATAACATCCTCTTCCAACAACACAAGAGAAAATTCTACACATAGACATCACCAGATGGTCAACAGTGAAATCAGATTAATTATATTCTTTGCAGCCAAAGATGGAGAAGCTTTATACAATCAGCAAAAATGAGAACAGGAGCTGACTGTGGTTCAGATCATGAGCTCCTTATTGCCAAATTCAGACTTAAATTGAAGAAAGTAGGGAAACCACTAGACCATTCAGGTATGACCTAAATCAAATCCCTTATGATTATACAGTGGAAGTTAGAAATAGATTTAAAGGACTAGATCTGATAAATAGAGTGCCTGAAGAACTATGGATGGAGGTTTGTGACATTATATAGGAAATAGGGATCAAGACCATCCCCATGGAAAAGAAATGCAAAAAAAAAGCAAAATGGCTGTCTGGGGAGGCCTTACAAATAGCTGTAAAAGAAGAGAAGCAAAAAGAAAAGGAGAAAAGGAAAGATATAAACATCTGAATGCAGAGTTCCAAAGAATAGCAAGGAGAGATAAGAAAGCTTTCCTCAGTGATCAATGCAAAGAAATAGAGGAAAACAACAGAATGGGAAAGCCTAGAGATCTCTTCAAGAAAATTAGAGATTCCAAGGGAATATGTCATGCAAAGATGGGCTCGATAAAGGACAGAAATGGTATG
>SJYR01003355.1:13981-43501 GCA_006410655.1 Kobus ellipsiprymnus | reverse complement strand
AAACAATTAAGCATGCAAGCATGTATTCAAATATATCACAATAAAACGGAGAAAACAAAGCCACTGGATCCTAACTCAGAGATGAAAGACTTCTCGAGAAAAATTAACTCTAAAGGACTGGGAGGAATTAGCCTGTTGAATAAGGGAAGAGAAAGATTCTAGGCAGCAAAAATACTCATGATGAAATAATGCATAACAAGTTGTAAGTAACTGATAATGTGGTTTTATCTGTAAACTGAAGATGGAGACTAGTGGTTTCATTCATAAATTGAAGGTACAAAGTACTGGTGGCTGAAGAGAAAAATGTACCTGTTACACTAATCTTTGGGTCATGAAAGCAATAGTGAGCTATTGAATAGAGGAGTGAATTCATCAAATTTTCAAATTAAAAAGACTGCTTCAATGTATTGCACTGAGTAAATGTCTTTAATAAAAGACTACTTCAGCTTCAGTGGGAAAAAAGGACAGGACAAAAGTAGAATCAAAATAGAGGACAAAGAAAAAAAGAAGCAGGTTTGGTAATAAACTTGAAAAGTAAATTTTGTAGAGCCAGAGTGATTAACTCTATTTTAGGTATTTAATGTTGATGGTTCTGATTAGAGTTTTAGTAAATATTTTCTTTTGGAAAGAAGGAATGAGCAAGAAAAGAGGGATGGCAGGTGAGGGTAGAGCAAGGAGAGAGTGGGAGGGAGAACAGAGGAACTGTTTAGGTCTCAAGAGTTTGACTTTGAACTATCTAATTAGATGATGTCAATGGCACCCCACTCCAGTACTCTTGCCTGGAAAATCCCATGGACGGAGAAGCCTGGTAGACTGCAGTCCATGGGGTCGCTGAGAGTTGGACATGACTCAGTGACTTCACTTTCACTTTTCACTTTCATGCATTGGAGAAAGAAATGGCAATCCACTCCAGTGTTCTTGCCTACAGAATCCCAGGGATAGAGCCTGGTGGGCTGCCATCTATGGGGTCGCACAGAGTCAGACATGACTGAAGCAACTTAGCAGCAGCAGCAGCATATAGACAGTACTTGAGGTCATGAAAATAAACATCATTTAGGTACTGAGTGCCGGGGTCCAGTCCCGGTGGATCCAGGGTAATTCGAAGGGGAGATGGAGTAGGCGAGGAAAAACTTATTTATTTAGAAATATAAAACGAGATTAAGAAGAAATAGTATAGTAAGAAAATTAGTGGAGAAGAGAGGCTGAATAACTTGGTTCATGCGGAAAGCTAATAAAGTTCCAAGACAAGGAACTTGCACCATCTATGTTAGGCCACCAGCACCCACTGGAATAGGAGAGGGTGCCCCGCCTTGGGCTCCCTCTCACATGGGTCTTAGAAGCCAGGGCAAGTAAGTAGACTCAGAAAGCCTCCAAGCCCCAGATGGAAATTCAGCCTGAAAAGAAGAGGGAGGGAGAAGGAGAAAGAGAGAGAGAGAAAGAGAGATTTGACACGGGGGAAACCAGTCTTTCCAGTGACTGGCCCATCCTTTATTGTTCATAAAGGCTTTTTATACCTTTTTTTGTACATATAGATATAATGGATAATATAAAATTATGCAGAGTCAGCAGCCCTGACTCTTATCGAGACCAGGCGTTCTCTCTGCATACTTAGTTGTATACACAAGTTTTAGGTGATTTACATCATCTTCTGGCCAGAAGGCCAATTAACATTTTACGGCCCTTTTCTGATAAGGGTTTGTCAACAAGAAGACTTATTTGCCTTAATAGTATTGTTCTTCCCAAAGTCTGGTGCCACTCTCAGAAAGCACTAAATAAAGTTACATTCTTACATAGCAAGGACACAACAATTTATAACAAGGAAAAGGAGTACGGTGACTTGTAACAAAGAGAAAAGTAATTAACTCAAAAGTCTAGTGTTGCTAACATCAAAAGTACTATATTCCTTTTTCTATATCCCAATTACATTGATTAATATCCTTCAGGTGCCTAAAAGATAAAGAATGTGGAGGCCTGGCAGCAGTCATTGACTCAACAGTGAAACTCGTCACCAATATAATTTTTAGCTCTTTATAAAAGGGCTCTATATAAAAAGCTCTATATCTTTAAGATGCTTTAAGCTTTGTACCTTTTGAGGTTGGGGGGCTGTAAACAATTCACAAGTTGTAAAAGTCCAGAAAGACTACTCAGGTAAGTTAGAAAGCTATCAGAGGAGTTTAAGCGAAGACATTCTTTTATATGCAGGAGACTGTTAACTGGAGCCCTAAGTTAATTCCTTTTAGAGGAAGGTGATCGGGGATGGCCCCCTGTTATGTCAGAAGAGTGGAAAGCACAGTACAATAAGGCAGGCAGACTCTGGTTTTGCGGGGTAGATGTTCAGGAAAACCCAGGGGGAACCCCTGAAGCCAGATCACGCCTTTGCATATGTCTGGCTTCCTTCCTCATGACCTTTGCCATGGGTGGGATTCCTCACACTGGCTCCCGGCAAGTGAGTATCAGACATCCCTTCAGTTTCAGTTCAGTCGCTCAGTAGTGTCTGACTCTTTGCGACCCCATGAACAGCAGCATGCCAGGCCTCCCTGTCCATCACCAACTGCCAGAGTCTATCCAAACCCATGTCCATCGAGTCATCCCTTACCATATGTGAAGGCATCACTGGGGATATTGAAAACCTCTGCAGCACTGACCTTACTCCTAATTTGAAAACATGACTACAGTACTTGAAGTACTGAGTGTGAATACCAAAACCTGAGGTATATTATCCTACACACTTGCTAAGTCCTTTGTGTGGCTAATGTCTAAAGCTCTTACAAGGGTGCCCAAGAGGTATGAATAAGAATGCCGATATTAACAATGTTTCAATTTCAAAATATTAGAAGAAATAAATCTTGATTATATCAATAAGATAATCATAAGCAGTTACATTTTAACATAATTATCAAGGGATATTCATTAAAATGAATACATTAGAATTACATGCATTAACATGGAAAAATATCAAAAATAGTGATAATATGTATAAGATATCTTGTAAGATGCCAATTTGCAGTATGAAAACATAGAAAACCATGCTATATATTTTATATCAATGTTTGTTATAGTTGTTCAGTTGTATCCAATTCTTTGTGACCCCATGGACTGCAATACATCAGGTTTCCCTGTCCTTCACTATCTCCTAGAGTTTGCTCAAACTTATATCCATTGAGTCAGGGATGTCATCCAACCATCTCATTGTCTGTCATCTCCTCCTACTGACCTCAGTCTTTCACAAGATCAGGGTCTTTTCCAATGAATTGGCTCTTTGCATCATGTGGCCAAAGTATTGGAGCTTCAGCTTCAGCGTCAATCTTTCCAGTGAATATTCAGGGTTGATATCTAACTATACAGACATATCATAAAAACATGTTATAAATATAAACTCCAAAATTTTAAGAGAAATCTTTCTCAACAGAGAGGGAGGAAACAAGAAGGGTTTCAATTGCCCTGTAACCTTTTAGTTTATTTTTATACTGATTTAATATGTTAAAATATTAACATTCAATACTGATAAACATTACAGTGTATTGTTTTGAAGGTTTCAAGTTTTATATATCATGCACAATGTATTATTTTTCCAACTTACTATATTCACTGACTGCTATATTTTTGAGATTTACCTGTGTAGGAGTCTAATTATTCCCTCTTCTCTCCAGTACTCTTAAAACATTTCATAAAATACTTTTAAGGGTAAGGGGAGGAATGAATAAAGAAATATACAATAACAGGAAAGAATGTGAAACTGGAACAAAAATTTGAGATTTGTTTTTGAGGCTGTTATGCATGTGTGCTAAGTCATTTCTGTCGTGTCTGATTCTTTGCAGCCCAATGAACTGTAGCCTACCAATAGCTGGAGAGCCAGACAATACTAAGCAACGTGACCACAAGGGCTAAGAGTGTTCCAGGGTGAAGAAACAACAGAAATAGCCTTCAGAAAGAAAAGATAAATAGTATGTGTTGTCATGTGCTTATTAGCTTCACACTATTTGTTCTCTGGGACTTCCCCCGTGGCATTAGTAAAGAACCTACCTGCCAATGCAGGAGACTCAGGAGATGTGAGGTTCGATCTGTGGGTTGGGAAGATACTCTGGAGGAGGGCATGGCAACCCATTCTAGTATTCTTTCCTGGAGAATCCCATGTTTAGAGGAGCCTGGTGGGCTACATTCCACAGAGTTGTGAAGAGTTAGCCACAACTGAATTGGTCTGTGTTATTTTTGTTGTCACATCTAGACTGTAAGTTTTCTGATGCTTTTTCATACTTAAGGTTTATACCATAGAACCTAAAACAGAATGCAATGCATAAAATAAATTTTAAAAGGAGTGCATATTGAATAATTGTATTATTTAATAATGTTTTATGTAAAGCAATTACTTTCCTATTCCTGCAATACACTGAAAGTGCAAAAAAAAAATTTTTTTGTCACACTGTGTAGCATATGGAATCTTAAATCCCTGAACAGGGATCAAATCTTTGCCCCCTGTGATGCACGTGTAGTGTCTCAACCACTAGAATCACCAGGGAAGGCCCCAAAATGCTAAATTTTTCCAGAAATAAAGTTGCAATAAGTAATATATTATTTATACCAACAATTAAATTATAAATGGAATAAAAGTATAAACCTAAGAACATTTTTTCAAGAGTAATTTTTCCACATTCAAATTATAGGTCTTCATGCGTGCTCTGTCACTTCAGTTATGGCCAATTTTTTGTGACCCCATGGGTGGACAATAACCCACCAGGCTCCTCTTTCCATGGGATTCTCCAAGCAAGAATACTGGAGTGGGTTGCCATGCCCTCCTCCAGGGGATCTGCCTGACTCAGGGAACCAACTGGGACTCCTGCATCTTCTGCATGGCAGGCAGTTTCTTCACCAGTGAGTCACTAGGGATGCCCATAGGTCTTTATAATTAAGCCAAAGAAAGCATAATTTTCATCAATAATGTTTTTATCTTTTTTTTTAAATTTCAGCAAGGAAATGGGCCATACACTTTAAAAATTCATTATAGTGACCAATCAAAAAATGGGACATGTTGATGATGTTGACAAAAAGTTAATAACTTCTTGTAGCAAACCCAGTGTTACACTGAAAAATATATTCCTGATTTGGGAAGCATAGCTGGAATTTTTAAAATACCTTTGCTTTATCCTCTAGTGCCATATTTTCCCTTTACTTGAAATCCTGATTTATTGAATAATGACTAGTCCATAGTGGAGCTACTCTGGATGTCGAATGGAATCTAAAGCTGTCTCTCTCAAGCACCTCTCTATGTAAGCTGGGCTGTAGCTCATCTCTGAGAGTGGAAAAGTGTCATAGAGATCATTCAGCTTAGATCCTCACTTGTGCAGGAATACTTGAGCACCATCTCTGTGATGTCACACATTACAGAGACATACTCATCCAACACTTGCTATAACATTTTCTGTGAATGAAAGCTCAATATTTCACACAGAAATATATTCCATCATTGAGCAGATCTGTTATATTTTTTCTTATGTTCCCCAGTGGCTCAGTGGTAAAGAATCTGCCTGCAATGCAGGAGCCTTGGGTTCGATCCCTGGGTCAGGAAGATCCCCTGGAGATGGGCATGCCACCTCCATCCAATATTCCTGCCTGGAGAATCCTGTGATCTGAGGAGCCTGGTGGGACACAGTCCATAGTGTCGCGAAGAGACAGACACGACTGAAACGACTTAGCATGCACGCATGCATGCTAAGCCATACTCTTTTTCTCTGCATTCTAGGGCTGCCTCTGAATTTCTTGAGACTATGGTAGAATTTAAATACATGGCTTTGTTCTTCATCCCTATATACCCATGTTCACTGAATGTGCACACCGCTACAGCAGGTCCACCACCAAATATTTAAGTCCTCATACATATCAACTTGGGAAAAGGACACATCATATCCTCAGCTTTACCAGTCTTATTGCCATAGCTCTTTTTATTCTGTCTTGGGTTCCCTTTCACTCAATCACTCATAATATGACATCTGTCTTCTCATATCACCAATAAAATTTGTAGCAATGACTCACACTACAGTGTAATTCATAAGGGTTGAAATGCCTATATGGGGAATTGATATTTGATCTGGGAAAGAACTTAAAACAAACAAACAATGACAACAACACAACCCATGGATCTCTATCCAGAGTTGGCCCTGAATAAGCTGTTTAAGAAACTGGATCAACCAGAGAGTGACTGTGCCCGAGCAGAATCAGCTGAATACCCCTTAACTAAGACCAAGTAATGGCTTCCCACGTGGTGCACCTACCAGTGCAGGAGATGACAGAGATGTGGGTTCAATCCCTGGATTATGAAAATCCCCTGGAGGAGGGCATGGCAACTCACTCCAGTATTTTTACCTGAAGAATCTCATAGAAAGAGGAGCCTGGAGGACTACAGTCCCTGGGGTCACAAAGAATCAGCCATGACTGAAACGACTTAGCAGGCAAGACCAAGTAAAGCATGCATTTATCTTAGTTTACACATAACTTTTAAGACACTATTATCTAAGTACATTGAATAAACTAATGCCTGTTTTTATTTAGTTATCACTGGGTATGTGATGGGAGGAAGAAATGTATATCCATTGATAACTTGCCCTATCATTGATTTTTACCACTTTGAAAGCCACTGGACTCTTATTAAGCGATAGCAAGAAGGTGTAAGATAGACTACAACAAACAAAGGTGAAATATGTGAAATAGTTTTAACCTTCATTATTTCATGTATTATACAATGTATTGGTCTTTTCTCTGATCAGTTGTCTTATTTATGACATAATAGTATTAACCATCATTTAATAACACTTACAGGTAAATAAAATTATCTTTGGAAATCAGTAAAACTGAGTTATAATACTGTTTACTGCAACCATTTTCTGAATGACCTTGAGCAAGATACATACTTTCTAAGACTCTGTATCTTCCATGAAAATCAAGAAAATATCATCTCTACAATGTTTACAGGTACAGGATATTCACATAATTATCTTGTGTCACATAAGCAATGCCTATATACAAAAGTTTAAAATGTGTATCACCCAAGTCATACCCAATAGCCTTAAAAATGTAGGTATATACATAATGAGTTGTTTCTCCCAGAGGCAGTACAATTCTGAGATTTTACGATATGAGAATGAGGACTTTCTTTCAAAGTAAATTTTATTAGAGTCATATGTATAAGAATGTTCTGTGTTTACTCATATATGACAAGCACTTTGTTCATATTTTCATTATTTTTGCATTTATTCAACATGGATTTGTTACATGGAAAGCTATATGATTGAATGTTTGTAGGATACCTAGACAAACAAAAAGTATGGACCTGCTTGCAAGTCTGCAGCACTCTTATGATAGATAAGTAAGTGTTAGTCACTCCAGTCATCTTTGATTCTTTGTGACTCTGTGGATTGTAGCCCACCAGGTTCCTCTGTCCATGGAATTCTCCAGGCAAGAATACTGGAGTGGGTTGCCACTTCCCTCTCCAGTAGATGTGTATAAGAGACAGGTATAAGAATGTTCTGTGTTTACTCATATATGACAAGCACTTTGTTCATATTTTCATTATTTTTGCATTTATTCAACATGGATTTGTTACATGGAAAGCTATATGATTGAATGTTTGTAGGATACCTAGACAAACAAAAAGTATGGACCTGCTTGCAAGTCTGCAGCACTCTTATGATAGATAAGTAAGTGTTAGTCACTCCAGTCATCTTTGATTCTTTGTGACTCTGTGGATTGTAGCCCACCAGGTTCCTCTGTCCATGGAATTCTCCAGGCAAGAATACTGGAGTGGGTTGCCACTTCCCTCTCCAGGAGTGATAGATAAAGGATATAAATACAATACAAAGGAAGCACTGAGGAAAGAGCTATATTTATATTTGGAAAGAAGGAAAGGAAGTAGGGAAAGGAATTAACTTGAACCGTGCACCCCTCCACTCATGCTAAAAGATCTTCCACATCAGGGAGCACATGAACCAGGCATTTTGGCATTTTGGAACATTTTTTCTCTCTTTGAAGTAAAATTACTTACTCGTACTTCCAGTAAAGAAGCCCTGAAATTTAGGTAACAATTTATTTAGAAATTTATATAATCTTCTGATAATATCACATCTAACATTTAGTCACTTATTGATCTAATCGTCATCTTCCTAAACCAGAGACAATTTATATTCTCCCACTTACACCCATGGAAAGAAAAATTGCTAATACTTCTGGATTAGAAAAATTCTATCTCAAAAAAGAAGTTTTTATATCTTTTCTAGTGTCCAGTTACCTTACTTTGTTCCTCTTTCTTTCCTAGTGGCTTGGCTCCAGATTTTAAATAAAATATAGCTTTGGTGACCTCAATAGATTTGTGTGGTCCAGGATCAAGTATGATAAATAATATATGTTCAGAGTATCCATTATTAATTCTTACCATCAACAGTAAACAATGGGAACCTAGCCTCAGCTCTCCTGCCTCTTCCACAGGAGGCTGTCAGCTCATTCCACAAGGAACTTTCAGACTTAATCTGCTTGTTTATGTATATGCTCAGATGTGTTGTGATTGAGAATCTCATCACAAGGTGTTTCTGCACTGGGCCCCAGTGGAAGTCCCAGTATGCTATTTATTCCCCACCAAACAGAGTTCATTAAAATGCAGTGTGCTGCAGCTTGCTGGACAATGTTCAGAGAAATAGTACATCCTTCCATAAAGCCACAAAGCATGCAGTCTAAGGCACAAACAAATCTCACAGCACTAAATCCCAGTCTTCAGTCAACCCTGTATCCCAGCCTGTTGTATCTCTACAACAGCTGCAGAAGGAATAGCTCTTGTAAGGAGGTTTAGCGCTTTCTTTAAAAGTAAGATGTGTGTATAAATGACTTGTGAAAAAGAGGGAAATAAAACTCTGCAAAATTTCCAACTTTCTCTCTCCATATTAATGGTAACTGGCATTTCTATAGATGCCATTTAATGTTTGAAAGGACATAATTTCTTTTGGTGCACAGAGGATTGTTTCTGTCATGTTTCTGGAAAATACAGAAAAATTCATATCTCCACACAAGATCTGCATTGTAATCTTTATATAAGGTTGATATTTCTTAGTATTTGCACCCTGTATATTGTACCTCAGAGAGATCTACATAAATCCTCTATTTGATATTCCTTGGGACTTCCCTGGTGGCTTAGATGGTAAAGTGTCTGTCTACAGTGTGGGAGACCTGGGTTCATCCCTGGGTCGGGAAGATCCCCCTGGAGAAGGAAATGGCAATCCACTCCAGTACTATTGCTTGGAAAATCCCATGGACAGAGGAGCCTGGTAGGCTACAGTCCATGGGGTCGCAAAGAGTCGGACACGACTGAACAACTTCACTTTCACTTTATTGGTCTATAGTCACTCATATTGACCAACAAAAATTAACCAAAAATGCTGGAGCTGAAAGTGGTTAAGGAAAAATCTAGTTTGATGCTTTTCAAATTGTGTTTTTCTGAAACCAAGCATTCTGGAAGACACCTCAGAGACAGCTGGATAAGGAAAGCTGTGGGTAGCCTACTATTCTCAGTCAGAGCAACTCCTCTTTGAAACATTTCATAGCTTAAAACTTTTAGTGATATTTTGTTAAAAATAAGATTTCAGGACTTCCCTGGTGGTACAGTGGATAAGAATCTGTTTGTCCATGCAGGGGACACTGGTTTGATCCCTGGACCAGGGCAATTCCTTAAGCCTCAGAGCAACTAAGCCCTTGCAGTACAACTACTGAGCCCATTCTCTAGAGACCATGAGCTGCAAATACAGAGCCCACATGCCTAGAGCCTGTGCTTCTCAACAAGAGAAGCCACCACAATGAGAAACCCATGCACCACAATGAAAAGTAACCCCATTTACTTCAACTAGAGAAAGACCACGCAAAAGCAATGAAGACCCAGCACACCCCCCCCCCAAAAAAAGATAAGATTTCATTTATTTAAAGAAAATAGCAAGGGACTACTGAGTTCAAACCATTTATTTTACAAATGGGGAACTTGATATAAAAGATTAGACAGAGACCTAGAATGGCAGAAACTGAGCTTCTGAACTACTAGTGCTACACTTAGTCCAAAGAAACAAAATGGGAAAAAACAACAAATCTGTAAATCTCATAGTGATCCTAAAATCAAGGACTTACACTAAAAAACTTGCCTTCAGTGAAAGAGTTAGCTCCCTTTTAAGAGTTATACTGCTGCAAGGTCTTGCACCACATAATTTGTTATTATTGTTGTTCAGTCATCAAGTTGTCCCCAACTCTTAGTGACCTCTCAGGCTGTAGCTGGACAGGCCCCTCTGTCCTTGGAATTTCTCAGGCAAGATTTCTGGAGTGGGTTGCCATTTCCTCCTCCAAGGCATCTTCTTGACCCAGGGTTTGAACCCACGTCTCCTGCATTGGCAGGCAGATTCTTTACCCATGAGTCATGTGGTAAAAAGCCACATGGAAAAGAAAGATAAGCTTTCAGTCTTAGTTTGATTAATGGTTAAGAAGAAAGAAGCAATCTCAAAAATGTATCACTCTGGCAAAGAGGTTTTTCTTTTTTTAAAAAACTTACAAAGCTTGATATATTTTATTAATTTATTAGAAGAACATAATGGAATTATTGGAAGAGCTCATTGAAGAGATGATTTTCATCTTGTTTTAACTGTAAACCTGTTTACAGGAAAGTGTTCTATTATTCCTTCTTCTAGCTCCTATAATGTAGAACACAGTAAGTTGCAAGCATGTGTATGTGTTTACATGATTATGAATGTAAACATAAGTATATATATACACATATGTATACATAAACACACAAAATGTATACTAAGTATAAAGTGTTTACTAGATAAATAAATCCGCACCTTTTGGTTCCTTGCTCCTGGAGGAATGTATCGACCTCAGTCTTTATAAACATCTTGAATTATATAAAGGCAAATGATTCAATTGTCTCAGTGTCCTGAGTTAGTCAATTAATTAAAAAGTATCTGGAAGTCAGAAATTAAAAAAACAAATATTGCATATTAATGCATATATATGGAATCTAGAAAAACGGCATAGATTAATGTACTTGCAGGGTAGGAATAGAGATGCAGACACAGAGAACAGGCAACAGACGTGGACAAAAGGGGGTATCAGGAAGTGGAATGAATTGGGAGTTTGGGACTGACATATATACACTATCATGTGTGAGATAAATAACTACTGGGAACCTGCTATATAGCACAGAGAGCTCAACTTGGTGCTCTGTGATGAAATAAAACGGTGGCATGGGGAATGGGATGGGAGGGAGTTCAAGAGGGAGAGGACATATGTGTAAACATCATATGATTCACTTCTTTGTGCAACAGAAACTAACAGAACATTTTAAAGCAACTTTACTCCAATGTTAAAAAAAAGTGTTAAAAGTACATAAGACACTCTTAAAAATTATAGAATACATAATCTCAAAGAATTTGTGATGTATTAGATAATTTTGGCAAGTGGTAAAAAGCTATTAATAGTAAAGCTAAAAATCCTTAGCAGTGTTTCCTGAACTTAACTGCAAATCAGAATCACTTGGGAAACTTAGACATTACCAATGCCCAGTAATCATCCCCAATTATATGTAACTGCATGGGGTGCAACTTGAGCACTACTGGTTACTCAAACATTATACAGGACTCTTTTATAAATAACAACAAATTCTGTTAATATCAAGTCTTCCTCAACAGAAGCGAAACATGAAGTCTTCTCCCATTTTGTGTTCCAAACTTCATTCAGACATCTTCAGCTATTATTACTTCATAGAATTCAAAGGGATCATTGACTTTACTTTCATTATGAGAAAGAACAAATTAATCACTTAGGCTTGGATTTGGGATTTGCTCACAGCAGTTTGCAAACTCTTTGGCCCATTAGAAACATTTGAAAAGCTTCTGAGGCATTTTAATGTAGTGATTGTTGTTCTTGCTGCTGTGTTCAGTCAATAAGTCCTGTTCGACTCTTTGCAACCTGATGAACTACAACACACCGGACTCCTCTGTCTTCCACTCTCTTCCAGAGTTTGCTCCAAATGCATGTCCTTGGAGTCGGTGAGTCTATCCACCTCATTCTCTGTGCCATTCTTCTCCTTATCTGTTCAGTCTTTCCCAACATTGAGGTCTTTTCCAATGAGTCAGTTCTTCTTATCTGTTGGCCAAAATTGTGGAGCTTCAGCTTCAGGAACAGCTCTTCCAGTGAATATTCAGGGTTGATTTCCTTTAGGATTGACTGGTTTGATTTGCAGTCCAAGGATCTCTCAAGAGTCCTATCCTAATTTAAAATCATCAGTGCTTTGACCCTCAGCCTTTTTATGGTCCAACTTTCATAGTCCAGTTGTGGATGTGTCCGGTGGTGAAATCATAGTCCAGTTGTGGATGCGTCTGGTGGTGAAAATAAAGTCAATGTTGTAAGAATAATATTGCAATGGAATCTGGAATGTTAGGTCAATGAATCAAGGTAAATTGGAAGTGCTCAAATAGGAGATAGTAAGAGTGAACGTTGACATTTTAGCAATCAGTGAACTAAAATGGATGGAAATGGGAGAATTTAATTCAGATGACCATTATATCTACTACTGGGGGTAGGAATCCATTTGAAGAAATGGAGTAGCCCTCATAGAAAAAAAAAAAAAAAAAGAGAGAGAGAAAGAGAGTTCAGAGTGCAGTACTTGGGTGCTATCTCAAAAACAACAGAATGATCTCAGTTCATTTCCAAGACAAACCATTCAATATCACAGTAATCTAACCAGTAGAAACTGAAGTTGAATGGTTCTATGAAGACCGACAAGACATCCTAGGAAAGTGAAAGTCACTCAGCCGTGTTTGATTCTTTGCGACCCCATGGACTATACAGTCCATGGAATTCTCCAGACCAGAATACTGGAGTGGGTAGACTTTCCCTTCTCCAGGGGATCTTCCCAACCCAGGAAACGAACTAGGGTCTCCTGTGATGAAAGCGGAATCCTTTACCAACTGAGCTATAACGGAACCCCTAGGCATTCTAGAACTAACACCAAAAAAATCAGTGTCCTTTTCATTGTAGGAGACTGGACTGCAAAAGTAGGAGGTCAAGAGATACCTGGAGTAACAGATAAGTTTGGCCTCAGAGTACAAAATGAAACAGGGCAAAGGCTAACAGAGTTTTGCCAAGAGAATGCACTGGTCACAGCAGACATCATCTTCCAACAACACCAGAGTCTTCTCTACACATGGATATCACCAGATGGTCAATACCAAAAGCAGACTGGTTATGTTCTTTGCAACTGAAGATGGAGAAACTCTATACAATCAGCAAAAACAAGACTGGAAGCTGACCATGGCTCAGATCATGAACTCCTTATCAGAAAATTCAGATTTAAATTGAAGAAAGTAGTGAAAACCACCAGGCCATTCAAATATGACTTAAATAAAATCCCTTCTGATTATACAGTGGAAGTGACAAATAGATTCAAGGGATTAGATCAGTAGAGAGAGTGCCTGAAGAACTATGGACAGAGGTGGGAAGCAGTAATCAAAACCATCCCCAAGAACAAGAAATGCAAAAAAGCAAACTGGTTGTCTGAGGAGGCCTTACAAATAGGTGAGAAAAGAAGAGAAGTGAAAGGCAAAGGAGAAAAGGAAAGATTTGAATGCAGAGTTCCAAAGAATAGCAAATAAAATAAAATAAAATAAAAAAGCCTTTGTAAGTGAACAATGCAAAGAAACAGAGGAAAATAATAGAATGGAAAGGACTATAAAGATCTCTTCAAGAAAATTAGAGGTACCAGGGGAACATTTCATGCAAAGATGGGCATAACAAAGGACAGACACGGTATAGATCTAACAGAAGCAGAAGATATTAAGAAGAGGCAGCAAGTATAAACAGCAAAACTATACAGAAAAGTCTTAATGACCTGGACAACCATGAGGGTATGATCGTTCACCTAAAACCAGACATCCTGGAGTATGAAGTCAAGTGGTCCTTAGGAAACAATACTACAAACAAAGTTAGTGGAGGTAATGGAATTACAGCTGAGCTATTTCGAATCCTAAAAGATAATGCTGTTAAAGTGCTGCACTCATTATGCTAACAAATTTGCAAATTTCAGCAGTAGCCACAGGACTGGAAAAGGGCAGTTTTCATTATAATTCCAAAGAACAGCAACACCAAACAATGTTCAAACTACTGAACAACTGCATTTATTTCATATGTTAGCAAAATAATGTTCAAAATTCTTTAGGCTGGCTTCAATAGTATGTGAACTGAGAAATTTCAGATGTACAGAACTTCCAGATGCCTTGAATTTAGAAAAAGCAGAGGAATCAGAGATCAAATTGCCAACATCCATTGGATCATAGTGAAAGCAAGGGAATTCCAGAAAAACATCCACTTCTGCTTCTCTGACTACAGTAAAGCCTTTGACTGTGTGGATCACAACAAACTGGGGAAAATTCACACAGTTAAAGACTTTAGCATAGTCAATGAAGCAGACATATATGTTTATCTGGAATTCCCTTGCTTTCTCCATGATCCATCAGATGTTGGCAATTTGATCTCTGATTCATCTGCCTTTTCTAAATCCAGATTGTATATCTGCAGATTCTCGGTTCACGTACTGTTGAAGCCTAGCTTAAAGGATTTTGAGCATTACTTTGCTAGCATGTGAAATGATTGCAATAGCATGGTAGTTTGAACATGTTTTGGCATTACCCTTCTTTGAAATTGGCATGAAAACATATTTTCCAGTCCTGAGCTCATTGCTGAGTTTTCCAAATTTGCTGACATATTGAGACCAATGCTTTAGCAACAGCACCTTTTAGGATTTGAAGTACTTCAGCTGGAATTCCATCACCTCCACAAGCTCTGCTCATTGTAATGCTCTTCCTAAGGCCCACTTGACTTCACACTCAGTGATGACTAGCTTTAGATGAGTGACCACACCACTGTGGTTACCCCAGTCATTAAGATCTTCCCTTCTTATATATTTCTTCTGTATATTCTTGCTACCTCTCCTTAATCTGTTCTGCTCCTTTCCTAAAAGGAATTCTGTCCTTTTTTGTGCCCATCCTTGCATGAAAGTTGCCTTCAAATCTCCAATTTTCTTTAAGAGATTTCCAGTTTTATCCATTCTGTTGTTTTCCTGTATTTCTTTGTGTTGTTCATTCAAGAAGGCCTTCTTATATCTCCTTGTTATTCTCTGGAACTCTGAAATCAGCTGAATCTATCTTTCCCTCTTTCCTTTGCCTTTCACTTGTCTTCTTTCCTCAGCTATTTGAAAAACCTCCTTAGACAAAAACTTCGCTTTCTTGTATTTCTTTTTATTTAGGATGGTTTTCGTTCCTGCCTCCCAAACAATGTTACAAGTCTCAGTTCATAGTTCTTCAGACACTTTATCTACCAGATCTAATCCTTTGAATCTATCTGTCACCTTCACTGTATTATCTTGCTGCTGCTAAGTCGCTTCAGTCGTGTCCAACTCTGTGCAACCCCATAGACGGCAGCCCACCAGGCTCCCCATCCCTGGGACTCTCCAGGCAAGAACACTGGAGTGGGTTGCCATTTCCTTCTCCAATGCATGAAGGTGAATAGTGAACGTGAAGTCGCTCAGTCGTGTCCAACTCTTTTCGACCCCATGGACTGCAGCCTACCAGGCTCCTCCGTCCCTGGGATTTTCCAGGCAAGAGCACTGGAGTGGGTTGCCATTGCCTTCTCCTGTATTATCTGAGGGGTTTGATTTAGGTCATATGTGAATGGCCTAGAGGTTCTCCCTACTTTCTTCAGTTTAAGACTGAATTTTGCAATAAGGAGCTCTCGATCTTTAAATCAATTTAATTTAGGTATTGACCATTTTGTGATGTCCATGCATAGAATTATCTCTTGGGTTGTTAGAAAGGGTATTTGCTATAAACAGTGTGTTCTTTTGACAAAACTCACTTAGCTTTTGCCCTACTTCATTCTATCCTCAAAAATGTCAAGCTTGCCTATTACTTCAAGTATCTCTTGACTCCCTATTTATGCATTCCAATCTGTAATGAAAAGAACTTTTTTTTTTTTTGGTGGTAGTACTATAAGATGTTGTAGTTCTTCATAGAAATGGTCAACTTCAGCTTATTCAGTGTCAGTGGTTGTGGTATAGACTTGGATTACTGTGAATGATGAGTGGCTTGCCTTGAAAATGAACTGAGATCACTCTATCACTTTTCATTATGCACCCAAGTAATGCATTTTGGACTCTTTTTTTGTCTATGAGGGTTACTCCATTGCTTCTAAGGGATTTTTGCCCACAGTAGTAGATATAATGGTCCTCTCAATTAAATCCGCCCATTCCCATCCATTTCAGCTCTGATTACTAACACTTCAACAAAGTTTTATCTTTCCATCTACTGCTTGACCACATCAAATTTACCTTGATTCATGGACCTAACATTCCATGTTCTTATGCAATATTGTTCTTACAGCATCAGACTTTACTTTCACCCCCAGGTACAGCTACAACTGAGCATCATTCAGCTTTGGTCCCGCCACTTCCTAGTTTCTAAAGCTATTGGTAATTGTCTTCTGCTCTTCCCCAGAAACATATTGGACCACTTCTGCCTGGGGCACCAGGGCGGGGCTCATTTTCCAGTGTCATATCTTTTTGCCTTTTCATACTGCCCATGAGGTTCTCCAGGCAAGAATACTGGAGGGAGTTGCCCTTTCCTCCTCCAGTGGACCACATTTTGTTGAACTCTTTACTATGACCCACTCATCTTGGGTGACCCTGCGCGGCATGGCTCATAACTTCATTTTGCCATCCCCTTCACCACAACAAACCTGTGATTCATGAAGGGGAATGTAATGGTATCCAAACCTATTTTCACAGCAAAATGTCCTGAAAGCAGAAGTTCATACACCATAATGATTACATCAGAAAGGGAATGGGAGCTGAAGCTCAGTATTTTTTTTTTTTTTAATCCTGGAATGATTCCAATGTTCATCAAAGTTTGAAAATTGCTTTCCTAAAGACCCACACCCCCAACTGTTCATGGGAAATGAATAGTTTTACAAGTTTTCCAGAAGATTCTAATGTTCATCCAGGGTAGAAAACTACTGAGTTAGAGCAGTTTCTCAAAATTTGTTGTGTATTTGTATCACCCACCCATAGAGATTGTTTTTGTTTAATTTATTGAAGTAGAGTTGCTTTACAAGGTTGTGTTTCTACTTTACAGCAAAGTGAATCAACTATGCCTATACATGCATACTTTGGATTTCCTTTTCAATGATGTCACCAAAGAGCCTTGAGTAGAGTTCCCTGTGCTAAACAGTATATTCTCATTTGTCATCTATTTTATACATAATAGTGTATATATGTCAACCTCATTCTCCCAATTAATTCCACTCTTTTCCCCCCTTTTGCTGTCCATATATTTGTTTTCTATGTCTGTGTGTCTATTTCTGCTTTGCAAATAGGTTCTTCTGCACCTTTTTTCTATATTTTACATATATTAATATACATTAATGTATGATATTTGTTTTTCTCTTTTTGCCCTGTTTCACTCTGTATGACAGTCTCTAGATCCATCCACATCTCTGCAAATGACACAATGCCATTCTTTTTTTATAGTTAAGCAATAGTCCATTATATATATATATATATATATATATATACACACACACACAAACTTCTTTGATAGCAAAGTATGAAAAACATCGATTCTGAAGCTCTATTTTTTTTTTGGGGGGGGGAGGTGTCGCTTAAAAGGGCATTATTTAAGGACCAAAGAGAGCACATTAACTTCTCACTGGATACCAACTGATTAACTTACATAATTTTTTTTTTCATCTCAGTTGTATTTTTATTTTATTTTATTTATTTTTTTCATGATATGATTCATGGGCCACTAATCTGATGATTCCTGTTAAAGCTCAGATTTTAAGGTCTTTTCAAATACATACTAAATCAGTCTTCAGTTTGGGTACAGATCTTCACTGTAATAAATTCTGTTAGGGAACTGGTGACCAAAACTGCCCATCCTGGATAAACACAGTAATAACTGTTTGCATGAGTAGTCTCACAACAGGAGTTCCCAGTAAGAAACACAGTGTTGCTGATGAAAACTTAATAGGAGAATTTGGGAGGGGCCAAAAGGAGGGAAGAGATTCCATCTCACAATATGTTCTAACAACCTCTCAAAAGCCCTCATGCTAGAATTCATCTTGGCTTAGAGGTGTGTGTGTGTCACCAGGAAGGACCCTGAGTAAGACCATATACAGGCACATGCAAGATAACTGGTCAGAGGCAATCCCAAAAGGTAATCCCATTACCATAAAACCTGAGACTGATCCATGTGGCACAGCAGTTCTGGGCTCCCTTACTCTGCTGCAGGTGGTTCTTGGTATTCCTCTCATAAGGAACCATTCAGTTATATAAACAACCCATCTCAAATATCTGTGGTACATTTAAGGGAGTATAGTAACCTGTTCAATACTATTTTAACAAAGCAAATCCTGTTTATAAAATAAATTCCTTTTAACAAGGTCCTTAATAGCAGAATGAACAGGACATCTCAGACCACCTCTGAGCTGCTTCTCACTGATTTTTTAAAAATATCACTTCTTTCCCAGATCACTATAATCAACAATACCAGACATATTAAAAAAAAAAAAAAAGTTAACAGCATCTCGGAATAAAGATTTAAAGTGTTTTCATCAAACCCTCAGTTGCGCTCTCTCCATTAGAACCATCAATAACAAGAGAGACAAAAATTATCAATCTGTAACTAGGCAACAAGGACAAAACTAATGAACATTAGGCCGGAGATGGTAGCCTTTATAAATAAAATCCAAATAACACCTTAGCTGAATATATTTTTCTAGTTTATTGCTGTTTTGACACAAATGAAACCAAGATATATTCCCTATACTTTGTTTGCTTTTCCTTTTTTTTTTTTCCTTCTTCTAGTTTATGTCCTGTGTTATTACTTTGTGGAAAGAGACAGAGTGGGTGTAAAGAAGTCCATAAATTGGGACAAAACTGTTTTACTATAAATACTTCTACTTACTTACTCACTAGCTTGTTTTAATACATCTAATCAGCAAGTTTGCCAAAATAATCCTTTGGGCCTTCCTTGCATTTGACCATGCTATCTATTAATACTATTAAAAGGTATGTTAGACTAGTAGAAAAAATGTGAATGAAAATGGTTATGTGGAGAAAAATTAAACAAAAATTTACAGACAAAACCATATATCTGCTCTTCTCATCTCCTT
Source organism: Kobus ellipsiprymnus (assembly GCA_006410655.1). Lineage (NCBI taxonomy): Eukaryota > Metazoa > Chordata > Mammalia > Artiodactyla > Bovidae > Kobus > Kobus ellipsiprymnus. Next base: position 24,262 of record SJYR01003355.1, on the reverse strand, counting down.
TCAAGAGAGGGAACAGTATATTTGAAAACCCGGGAAATTCATTCTGTTCATGTAAGTGCACAATTTCATTTTATCTATAGACATTATCATTCTTTTCTTGTTTAGCTTTTTGTATGGTTGATATTCTCTAAGCATTTAAACTGCAAGAGAATTAGATTCTTTGCAAAATCTTAAAAGGTGATTTTTTTTTTTCCTGTGGGAAAGGGCTTCTGTACTAACAATGCAAACATTAATTTAATGTCAAAAATAAATATAATATAAATAGCTAGTGCAATTTGTGTCTTGGAATTGCACATATATCATAAATAATTATGCTTTTTTTTCATTTTAGCAGAAAGATCATGAGACTTTTACTATGAAAACCCTACAGAAGTCAAAGCTGTTATCTATATGTGGTCCATTGACCTCTGGCATGCCGGAAGATCCCTTCAGAGGTTTAGTGAAAGTGAAAGTCACTCAGTTGTGTTGGACTCTTTATGACCCCATGGACTATAGACCATCAGGCTCCTCTCTCCATGGAATTCTCCAGGCAAGAATACTAGAGTAGGTAGCCATTTCCTTCTTTGGGGATCTTCCTGACCCAGGGGTCAACTCAGAGTCTCCTGCATTGCAGGCAGATTCTTTACCACTGATCAGCCAGGGGAGTGAAAGATTTAGCTTCCTAAACATTAAGTTCTCTTGCATAAATAACAGGAGAACTCCAAAGAGTTCCCTAAAAGTATCTCATGGACACTGCCAGAAAAACCTCAACTCCAGTTCTCCAATATGAATGAAAATGGTTATGTGGAGAAAAATTAAGCAAAAATTTGTTTAACGCTTCCAGTAGGAAGGGATAATTCACTTACTCTCAATCTTAAAAGTAAGTTGATTCCTGGTGTGGAAAAATGGTATAGTGTGCATAAATATATGCTGTAATTTGTTTCTGTCCCAATTTAGGAGGATGATGGCACCAATTACTTTGAAACAGAAAATTTTATATATATATATATATATATATATATATATATGAGAGGTCTTCCCTTTAAAAGATTACAATTAAGGTGAGAACTTCTCTTGCTATCAGCGTTGGTGGCTACAAGAACAACCAGGTCCACAAGAGAGAAGGAAGACCACTGACTGATTCAAAACCCCAATTGCAGGGAAGCCAATACAGATCCATGGGAATGACCTTGGCACAGAGCTAAGGCACTGGATCACCATGTAGAGATCAACATCAGGAGATAAAAAGAAATATTTTGTTCCAACCCAAGATAATTTCAGTGAAGTGAAAACTTACAGGTAAGTTTTTCTGGAGGACTTCAAAGGTTAAATTAATGTCTCTTTTCTATACATTATGATTCTACTACCACCATAAATCCAGAGAATTGAGGCCCCTTCAAAACAGTTGGTTACCCTTTATTCAGTAAAAAATACACATCGTGAGATATATTCTATTTCATAAAAATGAAAAGAAAAGAAATTGGGAAAGGAGAACAGAGAGGAAAAATCAATCAATCAATCAAATGACACAGCAACATAAAAAGCAAAATTAAATCTAAGAGACAAAAAAAAAATTCTGACTTCTTATAACACTCAGTTAGTTGTTGTCTCTGGTTAAAGAAGATTTGACTCTGTGAAACAAAAGGCATCATGATTTTTAAGTCACAGATGGATTGGAATGTTTCATTTCATTAGTCTCACACCAGGGATTTTGGCAAGCACATTCCATCAAAATTTTACAAATTATTTAAACAACTAATAAAGTGATTATGATGCAGCTTGAAAGTGCAACACTTTAGTTTTATAGTGAAATGACAGAACCAATAAGTAGGCCTTAAAACCATAGAACTTGTGCTAATTGAGTGGAAGGGAATATCGATTGGAGTGGAAAAGACCAGACTGCCAATTTTCATCCAGGCATCATATGCCATTGCACACACACTTAAGCAAATGTGCATTTTCAATGATTATAGGAAATGAAGTTAGGAATCAGCAAAACCAGGCCAAAGGCATAGACAGATTCACTAAAACATTCTCTTTCTTCCCTTTTTTCTTTTGCAGAGAAATCATGCATTTGTGTGACTGTTGGGAGTGAAGGAGTATTTTCTTTCCTTTTTGGTGGGTCCTCTTACCAATTAAGGGATTCCCAGATAAGCTCAGTGATAAAGAATCTGCCTGCCAATGTAGGAGATGCTGGTTCAATCCCTAAGTCTGGAAGAGCCCTTGGAGAAGGAAATGGCAAGGCACTCCAGTATTCTTGCCTGGAGATTTCCATAAACTGAGGAGCCTGGCAGGCCACAATCCATGGTGTGGGAAGGAGTTGAACAGGACAGGAGACTAAGCACTCAAGCTTGCTGACCAATAAATTTCCAGATGTCAGAAACAGCAAAAATTGGAGCAACACATAGAGTAGAAGCTACTTTTATGATCTAGGGGTTTAAAAAGATATTGGCATATCTGAGAGATGGAAAGAAAGTAAAAATCAAAATAAAAGACCATTAAATACATAGTAAGTCTACTATGGCTCATATATTCTGTTGAAAACTAAGAGGAGGGAAGTTAAATACACCAAAAAACCTCCACAACCTCCTCTCTTCAAAAATCTTACAGTCTCAATGGGAAGTCATATTTTCTCTTCCTCTATTTAGACATTTATTAAGCAGATATATTTTGTGCACCTGCCATGTGTCAGGGCTTCCCAGGTGGCACCAGTGGTAAAGAACCCACCTGCCAAGGTAGGAGATGTAAGAGACTCAGTTCGATCCCTGAGTCAGGAAGATCCTCTGGAGGAGGGCATGGCAAGCTACTCCAGCATTCTTGCCTGGAGAATCCCCATAGATGGAGAAGCCTGGTGGGTTACAGTCTGTGGGACTGCAAAGAACAGGGCATGAAGGAAGCAACATATCACACAGCACATGTGTCAGGCATTGAGCAAGATGCAGATACCTGAGATATTTTAGTCTTCACTTGATGAAGTCTAAGGCAGAAAAATGCAATCATTTTTTTAAGAACAAAAGTTTTGTCACTTTCTTTTATGACCGATACTTGCTTTTTTTATGTATTCCAATTCTTTGGGGCAGCCTCGTCAGGATTTCAGTATGTAAGATTTGTTTTATTTCCAGCTCATTTTGCACTATTCTTCCCCTTGCCACTTATGCTGTTGTTCCCTACCCTCTTCATTACTCTGAACACACTGTGCATTTCTCTGTTTCAGAGCTTTCTCACCATCTGCTCTAGAATTCTCTCCCCATTTCCTAGTTATGTCCTTCTCATCCTTCAGTACTAAGGAAGGTTTCTATTCAATCGTAGGACTCTGAACTTTTTAAAAGCAATTATCAAAATTGGAATTGATTAGTAATTCAGGTAATTTTATCTTTTTGTTTTTCTGAGAATAAAACTTTCATAAAAACTAGAATTTGATTTTCTTAAAAATCCATCCCAAGAACCTTAAACTGAGTTTAATTCATATTATTCAATGAATAGTGTGAATAAATTAATAAAATTTTTAAAGCCCAGAATAATGTAATAAGTATTGCAGAACAAAATGGTGCTTTTCATTACTGTGATCCAGGGACAAGGTCAGTAACTATAATATTGAGGGACTGGGGTTATAGGTGAATGAACCAGTAGGGTTCTGATGATAAATGCAATAGCACAGGAATGAGGAAGGGTATCAGTGAACATAAGTTATATAGGTAAGCATGTGGAAAATTAAAAATTGCATAAAGTTACAGGAAAGCAAAAAAAAAAAAGGAAAAACCCAGGTGCTAGGATAGAAAATAAATGAAGGGTTTTAGGCAAATCTTCTTTTATGCAGTGACATTTTAGTCTCCACCTGAAAAAAAGAAGAAAAAATAAGAAGAAACTAGCTGTGCCAAGAAAAACAAGGAGCATTCCAGGCTGAGGGATTACAGCAGTGATTACAAAAGGCCCAAAGGTAGGCAAGTGATCGATGTGTTAGGAACAACAAGAAATTAGTCCCAGTAGCCTGGAACATGTCAAACAAGAGGGACAGCAGCTGGGAAAGAAGGCGAGAATTAAACCTAAGGGTGAGATCACCTACAGTTTTGAAGGTGTATGATTTTGGATTTTAAACACAATGCGAGGTTACTGGAAATCTTTAAGCAATGCTAGAATGAGTATTTTGTGTTTTATCAAGTTAACTCTGGCTACTTTGTAGTGTGTAGTTGGAGTGGGAAATCCCAAATATAGGTTGCAATAGAGTAATTGGAGGACTTTCCTGATGTTTCAGTGGTAAAGACTACCTATAATACAGAGGACCCAGGTTTTATCCCCGCGTTGGAAAGATTCCCTGTAGGAGGGCATGGCAACCCACTCTAGTATTCTTGCTGAGAGAATCCCATGGACAGAGAAGCCTGGCAGGCTGAGGTCCATAGGATCACACAGAGATGGACACTACTGAAGTAACTAAGAAGCAGCAGCAGAGTAATTGGAAATTAGAAAGAGGAGCTGAGGCTTTTCTCTACCTTTCTGAATTAATATCATGATACCCCAAGGGAGAAATATCAATAACATCAGATATGCAGATGACTCCACCTTTATGGCAGAAAGTAAAGAGGAACTAAAGAGCCTCTTGATGAAAGTGAAAGAGGAGAGTGTAAAAGTTAGCTTAAAGCTCAACATTCAAAAAACTAAGATCATGGCATCTGGTCCCATCACTTCATGGCAAATAGATGGGGAAACTGTGGCTGACTTTATTTTTCTGGACTCCAAAATCACTGCAGCTGGTGGGTGATTGCAGCCATGAAATTAAAAGATGCTTACCCCTTGGGAGGAAAGTTATGACCAACTTAGACAGCATATTAAAAAGCAGAGATATTACTTTGTCAACAAAGGTCCATCTAGCCAAGGGTATTTCTTTTCCAGTGGTCATGTATGGATGTGAGAGTTGGACTATAAAGAAAGCTGAGCACCAAAGAATTGTTGCTTTTGAACTGTGGTGTTGGAGAAGACCCTTGAGAGTCCCTTGGACTGCATGGAGATCCAACCAGTCCATCCTAAAGGAGATCAGTCCTGGGTGTTCATTGGAAGGACTGATGTGAAAGCTGAAACTCCAATACTTTGGCCACCTGATGTGAAGAGCTAACTCATTGGAAAAGACCCTGATGCTGGGAAAGATTGAAGGGGGAAGTAGAAGGGGACAACAGAGGATGAGATGGTTGGGTGACATCACCGACTCAATGGACATGGGTTTGGGTGGACTCCAGGAGCTGGTGATGGACAGGGAGGCCTGGTTTGCTGCAGTTCATGGGGTCACAAAGAGTCGGACATAACTGACTGAAGTGAACCCCAAAGTCAGAGAATTTGTTCAAAGTCTAATTCCTTATAAAGATCTTACACAATGGAGTATTACTCAGCCACTAAAAAGAATACATTTGAATCAGTTCTAATGAGGTGGATGAAACTGGAACCTATTATACAAAGTGAAGTAAGCCAGAAAGAAAAACACCAGTACACTATACTAACACATTTATAAAGATCTTACAAAATGGAGTATTACTCAGCCACTAAAAAGAATACATTTGAATCAGTTCTAATGAGGTGGATGAAACTGGAACCTATTATACAAAGTGAAGTAAGCCAGAAAGAAAAACACCAGTACACTATACTAACACATATATATGGAATTTAGAAAGATGGTAACAATAATCCTGTATGTGAGACAGCAAAAGAGACACAGTTGTATCAAACAGTCTTTTGGACTCTGTGGGAGAAGGAGAGGTTGGGATGATTTGGGAGAGTGGCATTGAAACATGTATAATAACATATAAGAAACCAATCGCCAGTCTAGGTTTGATGCAGGATACAGGATGCTTGGGGCTGGTGCACTGGGATGACCCAGAGGGATGGTATGGGGAGGGAGGTGGGACGGGGGTTCAAGATGAGGAACATGTGTACACCCATGGTGGATTCATGTTGATGTATGGCAAAACCAGTAAAATATTGTAAAGTAATTAACCTCCAATTAAAATAAATAAAATTTAAATTAAAAAAATTGAAAAAAAAAAGATCTTCCATCTTTCTTTTGTTACAATAAAACACACTGTAAACATCTCTATTTTAATTGTTCACCAAACAAATATGCCAGAAGCAATAAACTTCAATCTGTAACTTGTTGACATGCTTTTGGTTTTGTATAGAAAGTGGGTTGGGAGGGGGAAGCCCTGGGCTGTCACCACAGTGAGATGATTACCCATCTGGTTTCAGTAAATCCACTACCTTCTGCTATGTCTCTTTCTCTGTGTCTATGAAACATCCAGGGCTGGAAATGTGTTAAGGGGTCCTATTCTCCTTTCTCATGTCATTGTAGAAAAATAAAAGCTCCAAAGAGGGCTGTGTTATTACATCCCTCTGGGCTGTAGGATACATTTATGTAAAACTATGTCTATATTCCTCTCTCATCCATTTTCTACAAATTATTTTTAGAAATAAAGGACCACTGATATTTACATAGATAACACTACACAATAAACAGCCTTACTTGTGTGTGCAAACTGACAAACGTATACTGCAAAAGCCATTCCAATAAACACATGTATTTATACCAATATTCACATGCATGATTCTTTGCCTAGACTGGAGAGTGTTTTCGTAATTACACTGTTTCAAACACAGCTGTTTATCACCAAATAACAAATGATTTTGTGTGTGTTTGTGTGTGTTTTAAGACTTTGGAGGGAGAAAGGGAACACTTAATATGAAGCTGACTATCAAAATTCCACATTCAGTTTTCCATCCTGCTTCCAATCATGTCACTTTGTGGTCTCAACAGTTTTTCTTAGTGGAAATTTAGCTAGGGATAGAGGAAAGAGCAAAATGTGAAATACATGAAATCTATTCCCTTGTGATGTTTTCATTTCAAAATGACAATTTGTCAATTAAAGGTGAATATATGAAAAATACTGATTCACAGAGTGGAGAACTGTCCAGTGTTTTTAATGAATACATAGAGAGCATTGGGGGCTTCCTTGGTGGCTCAGGGATAAAGAATTTGCCTGCCAATGCAGGAGACTTGGGTTCAATCCTTGGGTCAGGAAGATTCCCTGGGGAAGGAAATGGCAACCCATTTCAGGATTCTTGCCTGCAAAATCCCATGTACAAGAGGAGTCTGCTGGGCTACAATCCATGGGGGTCGCAAAGAGTCAGACAGGACTTTGCAGCTAAGACAACAACCACAACAGAAGGCCTCACTATTCTTTGTTCATTCTTTATGATTTAAAAAGCTCCATTCTTTTAACAGAGAAGGGGAAAAGAGTATATTGCACCAAATAAAAAGCTATGACAAACCTAGACAGTGTATTAAAGAGCAGAGACATCACTTCACTGACAAAGATCTAGATAGTCAAAGCTATGATTTTTCCAGTAGTTGCGTATATGAAGAGTTGAATCATAAAGGCTAAGTGCACAAAAAGAAAAAACTTCGATGCTTTTGAACTGTGGTACTAGAGAAGACTCTTGAGAGTCCCTTGGACAGCAAGGAGATTAAAGCAGTCAATCCTAAAGGAAATCAGCACTGAATATTCATGATGCTGAAGCTAAAGCTCCAATACTTTGGCTACCTGAAACAAAGAGTCAGCTCATTGGAAAAGACCCTGATGCTGGGAAAGATTGAGGGCAGGAGGAGAAGGCGGAGACAGAGGATGAGATGGTTGAATGGTATCATCAACTCAATGGACATGAGTTTGAGCAAACTCCAGGAGATAGTGAATGACAGGGAAGCCTGGTGTACTGCAGCCCATGGAGTGGCAAAGTGTCTGACAGCCCTGAGTGATTGAATACCAACAAATCATTGTGAATTGTTTGCTTGACTTAATTATCATATGAATACTAGTGTAATCTAACAGAACTTCTATGAAACTTCTGGGCACAAAGACTTTCATGTACCCCATCTCTTTCATTATAAGAACTAACCTTCATTTTACTTCATTAATCCACCTGGAGTTCTACCAAGAGGGTGTGGGGTGAAGAGATAAGGGAGGAAGAGCTACAAGAAACAATAGTGCAACCTTGGGGCAGGTTCCTGGTTCCCTCTCGAGGGATAGCAAGTGACAGAAAAATGTCTTTGACCTATTTTGCAGGACAGGGAAGCATGGCATACTGCAGTCCATGGGGTCACAAGGAGTTAGACAAGACTGAGACACTGAACAGCAATAGCAACAGATACCAAAACCCCCACCAGGTGGGAGAAATTAACCATGTGCAACCTACAAATCATTAAATCCTAGTTCAGTTGGAGCCATCAGGTTGATGATGCTGACTCCAACAGATGCCAGATTTGGCTTCACTAGTGAGCTGATACCCAGTAGTCAAGAATTTTGAAGCTAAGATTACCAACATCTGAACTTGTAATTGTGCATTAGTTTGAGCATTCTTTGGCATTGCTTTTCTTTGGGATTGGAATGAAAACTGACTTTTCCAGTCCTGTGGCCACTGCTGAGTTTTCCAAACTTGCTGACATATTGAGTGAAGCACTTTCACAGTTTCATCTTTTAGGGTTTGAAATAGCTCAACTTGAATTCCATCACCTCCATTAGCTTTGTTCATAGTGATTCTTCCTAAGGCCCCCTTGACTTCGCATTCCAGGATGTATGGCTCTAGGTGAGTGATAATTGGGATATCCCAAATAATTGGGATGATCTGGGTCATGAAGACTTTTTTTGTCTAGTTCTTCTGTGTATTCTTGCCACCTCTTCTTAATATCTTCTGTTTCTATTAGATCCATACAATTTCTGTCCTATATTTAGCTCATCTTTGCACGAAATGTTCCCTTGGTATCTAATTTTCTTGAAGAGATCTCTAGTCTTTCCCATTCTATTGTTTTCCTTTATTTCTTTGCACTAATCACTGAGGAAGGCTTTCTTATCTCACCATGCTATTCTTTGGAACTCTGCATTCAAATGGGTATATCTTTCCTTTTCTCCTTTGCTTTTCACTTCTCTTCTTTTCACAGCTATTTGAAAGGCCTTCTCAGACAGCCATTCTGCTTTTTTGCATTTCTTTTTCTTGGGGATGGCCTTGATCTCTGTCTCCTGTACAATGTAATAAACCTCCATCCATAGTTCATCAGACACTCTGTCTATCAGATCTAATCCCTTGAATCTATTTCTGACTTCCATTGTATAATTTTAAGGGATTTGATTTAGGTCATACCTGAATGGTCTAGTGGTTTTCCTTACTTTCTTCAATTTCAGTCTGAATTTGGCTCATGATCTGAGCTACAGTCAGCTCCTGGTCTTGTTTTTGCTGACTGTATAGAGCTTCTCCATCTTTGCCTGCAAAGAATGCTCCAGCTACCACAGAACTGCACTCATTTCACATGCTGGTAAAGTAACGCTCAAAATTCTGCAAACCAGGCTTCAACAGTACATGAAACATGAACTTCCAGATGTTCAAGCTGGTTTTAGAAAAGGCAGAGGAACCAGAGATCAAATTGCCAACATCTGTTGGATCATCAAAAAAGGAAGAGAGTTCCAGAAAAACATCTATTTCTGCTTTATTGACTATGCCAAAGCCTTTGACTGTGTGGATCACAACAAACTGGAAAATTCTGAAAAAAATGGGAATATCTGACCACCTGATCTGCCTCTCGAGAAATCTGTATGCAGGTCAGGAAGCAATAGTTAGAACTGGACATGGAACAACAGACTGGTTCCAAATCGGGAAAGGAGTACGTCAAGGCTGTATATTGTCACCCTGCTTATTTAACTTCTATGCAGAGTACATCATGAGAAATGCTGGGCTGGAAGAAGCACAAGCTGGAATCAAGATTGCCGGGAGAAATATCAATAACCTCAGATATGCAGATGACACCACACTTATTTCAGAAGGTGAGAGAGAACTAAAGATCCTCTTGATGAAAGTGAAAGAGGAGAGTGAAAACGTTGGCTTAAAACTCAGCATTCAGAAAACTAATATCATGGCATCTGGCCCATCACTTCATAGCAAATAGATGGGGACACAGTGGAAACAGTGACAGACTTTATTTTGGGGCTCTAAAATCTCTGTAGATGATGATGCAGCCATGAATTTAAAAGACACTTACTCCTTGGAAGAAAAGTTATGACTAACCTAGACAGCATATTAAAAACACAGTCATTTCTTTGCCAACAAAGGTCCATCTAGTCAAGGCTATGGTTTTTCCATTGGTCATGCTTGGATGTGAGAGTTGGGCTATAAAGAAAGCTGAGTGCTGAAGAATTGATGCTTTTGAACTTTGGTGTTAGAGAAGACTCTTGAGAGTCCCTTGGACTGCAAGGAGATCCAACCAGTCCATCTTTTTTT
>SJYR01003354.1:290689-302337 GCA_006410655.1 Kobus ellipsiprymnus | reverse complement strand
CCATTTTTTGATTGGGTCACTTATTTTTCTGGAGTTGAGCTGCATAAGTTGCTTGTATATTTTTGAGATTAGTTGTTTGTCAGTTGCTTCATTTGCTATTATTTTCTCCCATTCCAAAGGCTGTCTTTTCACCTTACTTATAGTTTCCTTTGTTGTGCAGAAGCTTTTAATTTTAATTAGGTCCCATTTTTTATTTTATGGATGTAATTTTACCAGAAACTGACTGAGCTTATAATTAAAAACTAATTTATTTTAAAAACCATTCTAATACTTACAGAGTGCTTGTTATGTCCTTAGCAAGCATCACAACCACATTTCATCCCCAAAACAACCTAATGAGGTTGATAGTCTTATTATCTCCATTTTATAGATGAAGTAACAGGCTTGTAATATTTTATGGATGTAATTTTACCAGAAACTGACTAAGCTTATAATTAAAAACTAATTTATTTTCAAAACCATTCTAATACTTAGAGTGCTTGTTATGTCCTTAGCAAGCAGGTGTTTTAAAATCACAACCACATTTCATCTCCAAAACAACCTAATGAGGTTGATAGTCATATTATCTCCATTTTACAGATGAAGTAACAGGCTTGTAAGGATCAAACAGTCAAAACCACACACCTGATCAACAGAGAAACTGGGACTCAATTCCTGAACCTTCTGACTCCTACACCGTGGAGTTGATGTCATCAATTGAATTGATACTGCCAGTGTCATTATTTCATGTCTCCCTATTTTCTTACAGAAAAGTTTTCAGCTCAATGAACTTAAACAATTACTTTAATAAGATCTAGTATAATACATCTAGTTGTTTTTAACATATGTTATATTAAAAATGTTGCTTTTAGAAAGATGGTAATGATGATCTTAAATGCAAGGCAGCAAAGGAGACTGATGTAAAGAACAGACTTTTGGACTCAGTGGAAGAAGGTGAAGGTGGGATGATTTGAGAGAATAGCTTGAAACACATACATTAACATTTGTAAAATAGATGACCAGTGCAAGTTTGAGGCATGAAGTAGGGCACCCAAAGTCAGTTTTTGGGGACAACCCAGAGGGATAGGGTAGGTATAGAGGTGGGAGGTGGGTTCAGGATGGGGGACATATATATATCCTTGGCAAATTCATGTTGATGTATGGCAAAAATCATCACAATATTGTAATAATCCTCCAATTAAAATAAATAAAATTTTAATAAATAAATAGATGTTGCTTTTTTATGGTTTTTCCTCCAGGATTTGGGGGACGTGAGAGTAAGGAGAACAATAAGGAGAAATCTTTATTATATTTATATGGATGGATAGATGGATGAAGAGAAAAAGGTTAGAAATAGCAACAATGGCCACCACTTACTGAAACCCTGGTTTGTTTACATTTCACAGGCATTTTCTGTGATATTTACAATAATCCCACCCCTCCCCCAATTTAATAAGAAAGGAAACTGAGACAAAGACCTGGAGTCACTACCCAGGACTGCTTCTCTCCAAAGGCTAAGCCTTTTCTACCACACTGTCTATGCCGTCTCTGTGTCTACAGGACACCATGATTTCCTGTGCCTGCCTTATGTCCATCCACTGAGACCTGGAATCCAAAACGAGATAAGCAGATACTCTCTTAACTTACTAAGTAGTTCCCAGGTGTTGTAAAGACCTTGCTAACCTCCTGTTAATCAGAGTCATAGATGACACTTCAGAAAAGGAACAAAACCCTCTGACCCAATGTCCTCATTTTGCTGCAGAAACATCAGAGGTCCAGGCAGGTAACAGGACGTGTCCAGAGTGACAGTGGGCAAGTGATGAACCCAGGGCCAGAACTCTCTCCGCTACTTTTCCATNTCAGAGTCATAGATGACATTTCAGAGCAGCAACAAAACCCTCTGACCCAATGTCCTCATTTTGCTGCAAAAATGTCAGAGGTCCAGGCAGGTAACAGGACACGTCCAGAGTGACAGTGGGCAAGTGATGAACCTGGGGCCAGAACTCTCCTCTCCACTACTTCTCCACGCTGGGCCTCCCTTCCTGCCAAGGAGGGAATGGGCACAAGGAACCCCAACTCCACGTCCCAACTATGCAGCAGAACATGAGAGCAGTCCATGTTTATAGACGTCAAATCACGTACAGAAGAACTGCTATCCATCCCAGCCCTGCAGGGCCCATTCCACCAAAGTCTGTGCTGCCCACATGCCCCACGTGGGTGGAGCCCCAGAACACTGCCCACATTAGTGGTCCAGTCACCCCACGAGGCTGCGGCAAAGCATTGTCCCAAGGATCTGAACTTGAGCTACAAATGTAGAGATGAGGTGTCTCATCTGTCCTGGCCTCAGTTTTAATAACTATAAAATGAAGATGGGAATATCAAACACACTCATAAAGAGAATAAATCATAAACCTTTTTACATGTGCACACACACATGTGTGAAAGGCAGAAAAATGATTTGCACATGGACTCTGAATAATGGAAGCTACTGTTCTGACTGTTCCACGTTTGCTTTCCCTTCTTATATGGTATCTGCAGCTAAGTCGCTTCAGTCGTGTCCGACTCTGTGCGACCCCATAGATGGCAGCCCACCAGTCTCCCCTGTCCCTGGGATTCTCCAGAAAAGAACACTGGAGTGGGTTGCCATTTCCTTCTCCAGTGCAGGAAAGTGAAAAGTGAAGTCACTCAGTCATGCCCAACTCGTAGCAATCCCATGGACTGCAGCCCACCAGGCTCCTCCGTCCATGGGATTTTCCAGCAAGAGTACTGGAGTTGGGTTGCCATTGCCTTCTCCATATATGGTATCTAGACCATGTAATAAAAATCTAGCTCATCCCTGCTAACTTGACATAATTTCTGCAAATGTACAGTCACCCATGAACAAGAACCTGGAGTAAAGAAGCGAGCCCAGGTGGGGGGGAGAAGATGGCGGAGGAATAGGACCAGGAGATTACTTTCTCCCTCACAAATTCCTCAAAAAAACATTTCAACGCCGAGCAAACTCCACAAAACAACTTCTGAATGCTGGCAGAGGACATCAAGCACCCAGAAAAGCAGGTCATTGCCTTCAAAAACAGGTAGGGAAAAAATATAAAAGACGAAAAGAGAGACAAAGGAGGTGGGGAGGGAGCTCCGTCCTGGGTAGGGAAGCCCGACCCGGGAAAGGAACTGTGAGAAGAGAGGTTTCCAAACACCAGGAAACACTCTCCCTGCCGAGTCTGTGGCGAGCCCTGGAAGCACAGAGGGCATCATAACAGGAACGATACATAAATGAATAATTAAAACCGACAGATTACAAGCCCAACAGTGACTTCCCCAGCGGAAGGGCAGCACAGAAACCTGCACCCGCGGGGGGCAGGGCAGGGACGCGCGAGGTGCAGGCTGCACAGCTTTATAAGAATCAGGTAGGAAAGCCCGGCAAGTAACCAGAACGAACTAACTTGGGCTAGTAAACCAGACTGGGGGACAGCTAACCACACGAAAAGCTCGAACATAGGACACCGCCAGGACCGCCCACAGAACAAAGGACAGAACAGAAGTAGCTGGCTGCAGACCATCCCCCACCAGGGACAGGCAGCCAGAGCCGTAAGGGCTGAAAAGGGACAATCACAGCCCCGGAGAGACTCTCCCTGCCAAACGGCAAGCAGGCTTCTTTGCTAAAACTTCTGGGGGTGCTGGTCAGCGGTACACCCAGAAGACTGAGCAGCAGGGACGAGAAACGTGACGGGTCGCAGAGACTGCGTTCCCCAAACACCTGGGAAACTTGGATTTGGGAAGGGCACGAAACGCAACCCCAACCCAATATGCGCCCAGGGGAGAGAGCTGAGCGCCGAACCTGAGCGGATTAGACTGGGGAGGGGAACCCAGCCGAGAGCCGGCCTCAGACGGTTCCCGGAGGAGCAGCGTGGTCTGTGAGCCCCCCGCCCGCCCCGCGAGAGGCCTGTGTGCCCCCGCCCGCCGCCGCAAGCAGGGACAGACCCAACGGCGCTGAGGCACCACGTACACACGACAGTGTTATCTGTGTGCAGCATCCCTCCCTCCCCACAGCGAGGTTGAACAGTGAGCCAAAAAAAAAAAAAAAAAAAAGGGGGGGTCCACCACCGACCCCTCCCCTCTCCCCCCTCCCCGTGCCAGGACAGAAATCTGACACGGAAGAGACCAGCAAAGAGAAGTTAAACAGAGGGAACCGCCTTGAAAGTGACCCCACAAGGCCCAAACCTCCAAAGAAAGGGCCGGATATAATTTTACTATTTTTACAACCATTACACCCCCTGTTTTTTCTTTCCCCTTTTTTTTCTAAATTTTTAAAATTGATAAGCCCTCTATTTCCCTTTTAATTTTTACTTCTAAAGCTATTTCTCTTAAAAAAAAAAAAAAAAACAACCTATTTTTTAAAGCAAACAGCACATATAGTCTATGTGAGGTTGCTGACAGGTTTTTAAATAATTCTTGTGGCTTTGTTTCTTTTTTGTTTGTTTTTTTTTTTTTTTTTTAATATTTTTTCCTTCTTCATTTCAATAATATTATATTTATGAAAATCCAACATCTACTCTAGATTTTTAATCCTTGCTTTTGAGTTTTTGCTGTCAATTTTGTTCATTTAAAAACCCAAACTTCACTATCCAGTTTTACTTGAGAGCGAGATTACTGGCTTGACCACCATCTCCTCCTTTGGACTCTCCATTTCTCCACCAGGTGGCCTCTGTCTCCTCCCTCCCCCTTCTCTTCTCTACCCAACTCTGTGAATCTCTGTGTGTTCCAGATGGTGGAGAACACTTAGGGAACTGACTACGGGCTGGATCTGTCTCTCTCCTTTACATTTCCCTTTTTGATCCTCCTGGCCACCCCCATCTACTTCCTCCCTCACCTCTTTCCTGTATAACTCCGTGAACATCTATGAGCAGGCCAGATGGTGGAGTGCACATAAGGAAGTGATACTGGCTAGCTTGCTCTCTCCTCTTTCGATCCCACCTCATCTCATTCCAGTCTCCTCTAACAACCTCCGCCCTCTTCTCTTCTCTATGTAACTCGGTGAACCTCTCTGGGTGTCCCTCAATGTGGAGAATCTTTTCATTTTTAACCTAGATGTTTTTTCATCAGTGCTGTATAGACGGAGAAGTCTAGAGGCTACAGTAAAAATAAAACTGAAAACCAGAAGCAGGAGGCTTAAGCCCAAAGCCTGAGAACATCAGAGAACTCCTGAATCCAGGGAACATTAACCAACAGGAACTCATCAAACGCCTCCATACCTACTCTAAAACCAAGCCCTGCCCAAGGGCAAACAAGCTTCAGAGCAAGACATACCACGCAAACTGTCCAGCAACACAGGAACACACCTCTGAGCTTCTATAAACAGGCAGCTCAAAATTACTCCAAAACCATTGACATCTCATAGCCCATTACTGGTCTCTCCAGTGCACTCCAGAGAGAAGAAACCCAGCTCCACTCACCAGAACCCCAACACAAGCCTCCCTAACCAGGAAATCTTGACAAGCCACTGATACAACCCTACCCACAGTGAGGAAGCTCCATAATAAAGAGAACTCCACAAATTCCCAGAATATAGAAAGGCCACCCCAAACACAGCAATATAACCAAGATGAAGAGACAGAGGAACACACAGCAGGTAAAGGAGCAGGAGAAGAGCCCATCAAACCAAACAAAAGAGGAAGAGATAGGGAATCTACCTGAGAAAGAATTCCGAATATTGATAGTGAGAATGATCCAAAATCTGGAAATCAAAATGGAAGCACAGATAAGTAGCCTGGAGACAAGGTTTGAGAAGATGCAAGAAAGGTTTAATAAGGACCTAGAAGAAATAAAAAAGAGTCAATATATAATGAATAATGCAATAAATGAGATCAGAAACACTCTGGAAGCAACAAATAGTAGAATAACAGAGGCAGAAGATAGGATCAGTGAAATAGAAGATAGAATGGTAGAAATAAATGAATCAGAAAGGAAAAAAGAAAAAAGAATTAAAAGAAATGAGGACAATCTCAGAGACCTACAGGACAATATGAAACGCTCCAACATTCGAATTATAGGAGTCCCAGAAGAAGAGGACAAAAAGAAAGACCATGAGAAAATCTTTGAGGAGATAATAGTTGAAAACTTCCCTAAAATGGGGAAGGAAATAATCACCCAAGTCCAAGAAACCCAGAGGGTTCCAAATAGGATAAACCCAAGGCGAAACACCCCAAGACACATACTAATCAAATTAACAAAGATCAAACACAAAGAACAAATACTAAAAGCAGCAAGGGAAAAACAACAAATAACTCACAAGGGGATTCCCATAAGGATAACAGCTGACCTTTCAATAGAAACTCTTCAGGCCAGGAGGGAATGGCAAGACATACTTAAAGTGATGAAAGAAAATAATCTACAGCCCAGATTACTGTACCCAGCAAGGATCTCATTCAAATACGAAGGAGAAATCAAAAGCTTTACAGACAAGCAAAAGTTGAGAGAATTCAGCACTACCAAACCAACTCTCCAACAAATGCTAAAAGATATTCTCTAGACAGGAAACACAAAACGGATGTATAAACCCGAACCCAAAACAATAAAGTAAATGGTAACGGGATCATACTTATCAATAATTACCTTAAATGTAAATGGGTTGAATGCCCCAACTAAAAGGCAAAGATTGGTTGAATGGATACAAAAACAAGACCCCTCTATATGCTGCTTGCAAGAGACCCACCTCAAAACAAGGGACACATACAGACTGAAAGTAAAGGGCTGGAAAAAGATATTCCATGCAAATAGAGACCAAAAGAAAGCAGGAGTGGCAATACTCATATCTGATAAAATAGACTTTAAAACAAAGGCTGTGAAAAGAGACAAAGAAGGCCACTACATAATGATCAAAGGATCAATCCAAGAAGAAGATATAACAATTATAAATATATATGCACCCAACATAGGAGCACCGCAATATGTAAGACAAATGCTAACAAGTATGAAAGCAGAAATCAACAATAACACAATAATAGTGGGAGACTTTAATACCCCACTCACACCTATGGACAGATCAACTAAACAGAAAATTAACAAAGAAACGCAAACTTTAAATGATACAATAGACCAGTTAGACCTAATTGATATCTATAGGACATTTCACCCCAAAACAATGAATTTCACCTTCTTCTCAAGTGCTCACGGAACCTTCTCCAGGATAGATCACATCCTGGGCCATAAATCCAACCTTGATAAATTCAAAAAAATCGAAATCATTCCAAGCATCTTTTCTGACCATAATGCATTAAAATTAGATCTCAATTACAGGAGAAAAACTATTAAAAATTCCAACATATGGAGGCTGAACAACACACTTCTGAATAACCAACAAATCACAGAACAAATCAAAAAAGAAATCAAATTATGCATAGAAATGAATGAAAATGAAAACACAACAACCCAAAACCTGTGGGACACTATAAAAGCAGTGCTAAGAGGAAAGTTCATAGCAATACAGGCACACCTCAAGAAACAAGAAAAAAGTCAAATGAATAACCTAACTCTACACCTAAAGCAACTAGAAAAGGAAGAAATGGAGAACCCCAGAGTAAGTAGAAGGAAAGAAATCATAAAAATTAGGGCAGAAATAAATGCTAAAGAAACAAAAGAGACCATAGCAAAAATCAACAAAACTAAAAGCTGGTTCTTTGAAAGGATAAATAAAATTGACAAACCATTAGCCAGACTTATTAAGAAACAAAGAGAGAAGAATCAAATCAATAAAATTAGAAATGAAAATGGAGAGATCACAACAGACAACACAGAAATACAAAGGATCATAAGAGACTACTATCAGCAATTATATGCCAATAAAATGGACAACGTGGAAGAAATGGACAAATTTTTAGAAAAATACAACTTTCCAAAACTAAACCAGGAAGAAATAGAAAACCTTAACAGACCCATCACAAGCACGGAAATTGAAACTGTAATCAGAAATCTTCCAGCAAACAAAAGCCCAGGTCCAGACGGATTCACAGCTGAATTCTACCAAAAATTTAGAGAAGAGCTAACACCTATCCTACTCAAACTCTTCCAGAAAATTGCAGAAGAAGGTAAACTTCCAAACTCGTTCTATGAGGCCACCATCACCCTAATACCAAAACCTGACAAAGATGCTACAAAAAAAGAAAACTACAGGCCAATATCACTGATGAACATAGATGCAAAAATCCTCAACAAAATTCTAGCAATCAGAATCCAACAGCACATTAAAAAGATCATACACCATGATCAAGTGGGCTTTATCCCAGGGATGCAAGGATTCTTCAATATCCGCAAATCAATCAATGTGATTCACCACATTAACAAATTGAAAAATAAAAGCCATATGATTATCTCAATAGATGCAGAGAAGGCCTTTGACAAAATTCAACATCCATTTATGATAAAAACACTCCAGAAAGCAGGAATAGAAGGAACATACCTCAACATAATAAAAGCTATATATGACAAACCCACAGCAAACATTATCCTCAATGGTGAAAAATTGAAAGCATTTCCCCTAAAGTCAGGAACAAGACAAGGGTGCCCACTCTCACCGCTACTATTCAACATAGTTCTGGAAGTTCTGGCCACAGCAATCAGAGCAGAAAAAGAAATACAAGGAATCCACATTGGAAAAGAAGAAGTAAAACTCTCACTGTTTGCAGATGACATGATCCTCTACATAGAGAACCCTAAAGACTCCACCAGAAAATTACTAGAGCTAATCAACGAATATAGTCAAGTTGCAGGATATAAAATCAACACACAGAAATCCCTTGCATTCCTTTACACTAATAATGAGAAAGAAGAAAAAGAAATTAAGGAAACAATTCCATTCACCATTGCAACGAAAAGAATAAAATACCTAGGAATATATCTACCTAAAGAAACTAAAGACTTATATATAGAAAACTATAAAACACTGATGAAAGAAATCAAAGAGGACACTAATAGATGGAGAAATATTCCATGTTCATGGATTGGAAGAATTAATATTGTAAAAATGAATATACTACCCAAAGCAATCTACAAATTCAATGCAATTCCTATCAAACTACCAGCAGTATTTTTCACAGAACTAGAACAAATAATTTCAAGATTTATATGGAAATACAAAAAACCTCGAATAGCCAAAGCAATCTTGAGAAAGAAGAATGGAGCTGGAGGAATCAACTTGCCTGACTTCAAGCTCTACTACAAAGCCACAATCATCAAGACAGTATGGTACTGGCACAAAGACAGAAATATAGATCAATGGAACAAAATAGAAAGCCCAGAGATAAACCCACACACCTACGGACACCTTATCTTTGATAAAGGAGGCAAAGATATACAATGGAGTAAAGACAATCTCTTTAACAAGTGGTGCTGGGAAAATTGGTCAACCACTTGTAAAAGAATGAAACTAGATCACTTTCTAACACCACACACAAAAGTAAACTCAAAATGGATTAAAGATCTAAATGTAAGACCAGAAACTATAAAACTCCTCGAGGAGAACATAGGCAAAACACTCTCCGACATAAATCACAGCAGGATCCTCTATGATCCACCCCCCAGAATTCTGGAAATTAAAGCAAAAATAAACAAATGGGATCTAATCAAAATTAAAAGCTTCTGCACAACAAAGGAAAATATAAGCAAAGTGAAAAGACAGCCTTCTGAATGGGAGAAAATAATAGCAAATGAAGCAACTGACAAACAACTAATCTCAAAAATATACAAGCAACTTATGCAGCTCAATTCCAGAAAAATAAATGACCCAATCAAAAAATGGGCCAAAGACCTAAATAGACATTTCTCCAAAGAAGACATACGGATGGCTAACAAACACATGAAAAGATGCTCAACATCACTCATTATCAGAGAAATGCAAATCAAAACCACAATGAGGTACCACTTCACACCAGTTAGAATGGCTGCGATCCAGAAGTCTGCAAGCAATAAATGCTGGAGAGGGTGTGGAGAAAAGGGAACCCTTTTACATTGTTGGTGGGAATGCAAACTAGTACAGCCACTATGGAGAACAGTGTGGAGATTCCTTAAAAAATTGCAAATAGAATTGCCTTATGACCCAGCAATCCCACTGCTGGGCATACACACCGAGGAAACCAGAATAGAAAGAGACACATGTACCCCAATGTTCATCGCAGCACTGTTTATAATAGCCAGAACGTGGAAACAACCTAGATGTCCATCAGCAGATGAATGGATAAGAAAGCTGTGGTACATATACACAATGGAGTATTACTCAGCCATTAAAAAAAATACATTTGAATCAGTTCTAAGGAGATGGATGGAACTGGAGCCGATTATACAGAGTGAAGTAAGCCAGAAAGAAAAACACCAATACAGTATACTAACGCATATATATGGAATTTAGAAAGATGGGGATGATGACCCTGTATGCGAGACAACAAAAGAGACTCAGATCTATAGAGAGAACTTTTGGACTCTGGGGGAGAGAGAGAGGGAGAGGGTGGGATGAGATGGGAGAATGGCATTGCAACATGTATACTATCAAGTAAGAAACGAATCGCCAGTTGATATCAGATGAAGAATGCAGGATGCTTGGGACTGGTGCAAGGAGAGGATCCAGAGGGAGGGCATGGGGTGGGAGGTGGGAGGGGATTCATGTTTGGGAATGCTTGTACACTCGTGGTGAATTCATGTCAATGTTTGGCAAAACCAATACAGTAATGTAAAGTAAAAAAAAAAAAAAGAAGCGAGCCCATTAAACAAGCTATTGTGTGTGTCCAGGTCATTGTAAAATGCTGCTCACCTGCTGCAGGGCTTCCCAGGTGGCGCTGGTGGTAAAGAACCCACCCGCCAATGCAGGAGACAGAGACTCGGGTTTGATTTCTGAGTTGGGAGGATCCCCTGGGGAAGGAAATGGCAATCCACTCCAGTATTCTTGCCTGGAGAATCCCATGGACAGAGGAGTCTGGCAGGCCACAGTTTACAGGGCCACAGAGCTGGACACAACTGAAGTGATTTAACATGAACATACACACCTGATGCAGCCTATGATGTTCCAGCCATTGTTCCAGGAGAATTACCATTTCCTCACAAAGCAGGTCTGGAGCCTTCAACACCTCACCTTTGAAAATCTGTCCCTGTCTTTTCCTCACAGTACAAAAGGGCAGTCAATGTCCAGACTGCACTGAACAGACCCCAGGGGAGACCTTTAATGATATTATTCACTGATTTTTTTACAAGCCAAGAGAGTAACATAGTATTTAACATTATTTACTCTTTTTCTTTTCTTTTTGTCAACTGTATTCTATCACTTAAGTTTAGGTTTCATGATAAAAGGGTTAACTGTTATTCCCAAAATACAGTTAAACCTTTCATCTTACCGTTCTCTGTGAAAACAATCTCCCTCAATGAAATGACGCAGTATTAAAAAGAATTTTTAAACCATTCCATTTTCCTTAAATAATAAATTACAAGTCAAAAATGAAGTGGTGAGAGAACCTCACAGACTGAAAGGGACCAAGGAGGCATCAGCCAAGTGCAGGGGGCAGACCTTGTGTGGTTTCCACCAGTGCTGAAGATTTCTCAGTGAGATGATCTCATGTAAACACAGACGAGCAGGTGGCTGATATTCAGGAACTTAAGGTATTTTTCAGATGAAATAAAGTAGTGATTTTTTC
>SJYR01003354.1:257516-290500 GCA_006410655.1 Kobus ellipsiprymnus | reverse complement strand
GATTTATAACTTTCCATTAAAAAATGTTGAAAGTGAATGAAAACTTCACAGAACGAAACAATCCCCTCACGAGATAATGTATGTATTCTGTGTTACTAACCTATAAGAATTAAAATGACAGCATATGTAAAAACATGTGCTTATTTATGTAAGCCTGCTGATTTATGCAGAAGACCAACTTAAATATTAAGCAACATTCAAAAGTCTATTTTTTAAAAAGAACTTTTAACAAACCTTGTAGTGTAAACCACTATCATCATTTGAAATTCAAGTATATGCAACTCAGAAGTCATTACTCACCTCTTCCAAAGCACAAGCCCTTATTACTTCTTCATATTTGTCTTCTTTATATTTCTTCCCAAATAAAATGTTACTCTTCACAGTTCCTGGAAACACCCAGGGATGCTGAGAAACATATGCGATCCTCCCGTGCACGCTGACCTTCCCCTGGCTCGGGGGCAGCTCCCCCAGCAGAGCACTTAACAGTGAAGACTGCAACAGACAGCAACACATACGTGAACAGGCAGCACGTGAACAGGCAGCACTCTGGGTGGAACACACCCCGCAGCACAGCTGACCCCACCCTGGCGCTTGATACATGATAGAACCCTTACCTTCAACAGGATAAAGTACAGCCCTCACAGTTGAGACCAAAAAAAAAAAAAAATGCGATCCTCCCGTGCACGCTGACCTTCCCCTGGCTCGGGGGCAGCTCCCCCAGCAGAGCACTTAACAGTGAAGACTGCAACAGACAGCAACACATACGTGAACAGGCAGCACGTGAACAGGCAGCACTCTGGGTGGAACACACCCCGCAGCACAGCTGACCCCACCCTGGCGCTTGATACATGATAGAACCCTTACCTTCAACAGGATAAAGTACAGCCCTCACAGTTGAGACCAAAAAAAAAAAAAAAAGTGAAAATAACACTAACGGTCAATGAAAATGACTGACAAGGAATATATTAATAGTATAAACAATCTACTTTGCCCAAGTAACCCCCCAGGTGAAATTCTACTCAGCAAAGAATAATTGAGAATGTTTAACATTGTTCTCTCAGAGAAGGCAATGGCAACCCACTCCAGTACTCTTGCCTGGAAAACCCCATGGACGGAGGAGCCTGGTAGGCTGCAGTCCATGGGGTCGCTAAGAGTTGGACACGACTGAGCGACTTCACTTTCACTTTTTACTTTCCTGCATTGGAGAAGGAAATGGCAACCCACTCCAGTGTTCTTGCCTGGAGAATCCCAGGGACGGGGGAGCCTGGTGGGCTGCCATCTATGGGGTCGCACAGAGTTGGACATGACTGACACAACTTAGCAGCAGTAGCAGCAGCAGCAACATCCTTCTCTAGCAGAGCCCAGCAGGATGTGTATTTGATAGATCTGATGTTTAGTGCAATTGTTCCTGCATCTGGTATCGTTTACTTGACAAACACTTGTTCTTAAAATGCTATGTGTGAAGAATATAGCCAAAGATGATTAACTGAAAGAACTCTCAAGTGAGTTATGTCTGCAGAGCGAAAGTCCATGACAGACGAAATCAGCACCCTTTCATGTACACATCCCACATTTTTAAAAATAACTGTACTTATTTTTAGTTCTTTTATCTTTTTCATTTATTTTTTTACAATGTTGTGTCGGTTTCTGCAATACCACAATTCTAATTTCATTTATTTTTGCTTGTGCTGGGTCGTCATTGCAGTGCATGGGGGTTTTCTTGTTGAGGATCACAGGCTCTAGTGGGCAGGCTTCAGCAGTTGTGGCCCGTGGGCTCAGTTATTTCACCTCCAGGCCCCAGAGCAGAGGCCCAACAGTTGTGGTGCATGGGATTAGTTGCTCCACAACTGGGAGGTCGGAACTTCCCAGACTTAGGACCGAACCTGTGTCTCCTACATTAGCAGGTGGATTCTTTTACCACTGAGCCACCAGGGAAGCCTACATCCCACATTAGGTTTCTGTATTTTGTTGTTTCAGACCAATCTTCAACATCACACAGATGTGGTGTGTGTGTATCCACACCATCAGAGTGCTCACGACACTGAGCTGAAATAATATGTCTGCATCTCTGTTTCGCCCCACAAGCTGATTGCCTCTGAAAGGCAGAGAGTCAGGGTCTTGCTCATGTCTGTAACTTTATCTCCAGCACATGGCTGCACATTCACTACACATGCACTGATGGGATCATGTCAAGTCATAGGAGGAAATGCTCAAAGCTTCCGGGAAGAGCCTTTATGATCTCCAGACATCCTGGAAGGGCCACTAAGATGAAAAGAAGTCCCCATTGTCTCTGTCTATCCTGAATGGTATCAGTTCAGTCGCTAGGTCATGTCTGACTCTTTGCAACTTCATGAACCACAGCACATCAGGCTGGCCTGTCCATCACCAGCTCCCAGAGTTTACCCAAACTGATGTCCATTGAGACGGTGATGCCATCCAACCATCTCATCCTCTGTCATCCCCTTCTCCTCCCGCCTTCAATCTTACCCAGCATCAGGGTCTTTTCAAATGAGTCAGCTCTTCGCATCAGGTGGCCAAACTACTGGAGTTTCAGCTACAACGTCAGTCCTTCCAATGAATATTCAGGACTGATTTCCTTTAGGATGGACAGGTTGGATCTCCTTGCAGTCCAAGGGACTCTCAAGTCTTCAACACCACAGCTCAAAAGCAATTATTCAGTGCTCAGCTTTCTTTACAGTCTAACTCTCACATCCATATATGACTACTGGAAAAAACTATAGCCTTGACTAGACGGACCTTTGTTGGCAAAGCAATGTCTCTGCTTTTTAATCTGCTGTCTAGGTTGGTCATATCTTTCCTTCCAAAGAGTAAGTGTCTTTTAATTTCATGGCTGCAATCACCATCTGCAGTGATTTGGAGCCCCAAAAAATAAAGTCTGACACTGTTTCCCCATCTATTTCCCATGAAGTGATGGATGGTACCAGATGCCATGATCTTAGTTTCTGAATGTTGAGCTTTAAGGCAACTTCTCACTCTCCTCTTTCACTTTCATCAAGAGGCTCTTTAGTTCTTCTTCACTTTCTGGCATAAGGGTGGTATCATCTGCATATCTGAGGTTATTGATATTTCTCTCGGCAATCTTGATTCCAGCTTGTGTTTCTTCCAGCTCAGCATTTCTCATGATGTACTCTGCATACAAGTTAAATAAGCAGGATGATGATATACAGCCTTGAAGTACTCCTTTTCTGATTTGGAACCAGTCTGTTGTTCCATGTCCAGTTCTAACTGTTGCTTCTTGACCTGCATACAGGTTTCTCAGGAGGCATGTCAGGTGGTCTGGTATTCCCATCTCTTTCAGAATTTTCCACAGTTTATTGTGATCCACACAGTCAAAGGCTTTGGCATAGTCAATAAAGCAGAAATAGATGTTTTTTGGAACTCTCTTGCTTTTTTGATGATCCAGCAGATGTTGGCAATTTGATCTCTGGTTCCTCTGCCTTTTCTAAAACCAGTTTGAACATCTGGAAGTTCACAGTTCATGTATTACTGAAGCCTGGCTTGTAGAATTTTGAGCATTACTTTACTAGCATGTGAGAGGAGTGCAATTGTGCAGTAGTTTGAGCATTCTTTGGCATTGCCTTTCTTTGGATTGGAATGAAAACTGACCTTTTCCAGTCCTGTTGTCACTGCTGTGTTTTCCAAATTTGCTGACATATTGAGTGTAGCACTTTCACAGCATCATCTTTTAGGATTTGAAACAGCTCAACTGGAATTCCAAAACCGCCACTAGCTTTGTTCATAATAATGCTTCCTAAGTCCCACTAGACTTCATATTCCATTACATCTGGCTCTAGGTGAGTGATCACACCACTGTGATTATCTGGATCATGAAGATCTTTTTTGTACATTTCTTCTGTGTATTCTTGCCACCCCTTCTTAATATCTTCTGCTTCTGTTAGGTCCCTACCATTTCTGTCCTTTATTGTGCCTCTTTGAATGAAATATTCCTTTGGTATCTCTAATTTTCTTGAAGAGATCTCTATTCTTTCCCATTCTATTGTTTTTCTCTATTTCTTTGCACTGATTGCTGAGGAAGGCTTTCTTATGTCTCCTTGCTATTCTTTGGAACTGTGCATTCAAATGGGTATGTCTTTCCTTTTCTCCTTTGCTTTTTGCTTCTCTTCTCTTCTTAGCTATTTGTAAGGCCTCCTCAGACAGCTATTTTTCCTTTTTGCGTTTCTTTTTCTTGAGGATGGTCTTGATCCCTGTCTCCTATACAGTGTCACAAACCTCCATCCATAGTTCATCAGGCACTCTATCAGATCTAGTCCCTTAAATCTATTTCTCACTTCCAGTGTATAATCATAAGAGTTTTGATTTGGGTCATACCTGAATGGTCTATTGGTTTTCCCCACTTTCTTCAATTTAAGTCGGATTTAATTTAATTTAATCCCAAACAGCTGTCACATAAATAATTTCCTTCACTGAGACATCCAAATTCCCCACAGGCGGTTCCTAACTAGGAAATGGGAAGCACCAAGAACAAAAAGACTGTACATTTATGCTGATTTATTTGGCCATGAAACATTCTTATAAAATGAATGTCCCATGAACACAACTAAAGAGACACTGTTCTAGATACACTCAATTCAAACTGAGTCACACACAGATCTGGGCTCAGCTCTGAGAATTTAACAGGAGCTGTGGTGTTGCATCAAGCTGACTAAAGACATCATTCACTTACCTTTCCTGCTCCCACAGGTCCGACCACAGCTAACAGTTCACCAGGTCTGACAGTAAAGGAAAGGCCTTGTAGGGTTGGGGTCTCTGATGCCTACAAATTAAAGTTTTTAATTTAATTTACCCATATTAATAAGGTAACACAAATTGTTTTAGAAAGTGGAAAATATAACAATAATCAACATAATTGATATGCAAAATATAACCCACATTTTTCTCTTTCCTATTTTATGATACTGTGTCCTAGATTCTGGAAGTTCACGGTTCATGTATTACTGAAGCCTGGCTTGTAGAATTTTGAGCATTACTTTACTAGTGTGTGAGAGGAGTGCAATTGTGCAGTAGTTTGAGCATTCTTTGGCATTGCCTTTCTTTGGATTGGAATGAAAACTGACCTTTTCCAGTCCTGTTGTCACTGCTGTGTTTTCCAAATTTGCTGACATATTGAGTGTAGCACTTTCACAGCATCATCTTTTAGGATTTGAAACAGCTCAACTGGAATTCCAAAACCGCCACTAGCTTTGTTCGTAATAATGCTTCCTAAGTCCCACTAGACTTCACATTCCATTATGTCTGGCTCTAGGTGAGTGATCACACCATTGTGATTATCTGGATCGTGAAGATCTTTTTTGTACATTTCTTCTGTGTATTCTTGCCACCCTTCTTAATATTTTCTGCTTCTGTTAGGTCCCTACCATTTCTGTCCTTTATTGTGCCCATCTTTGAATGAAATATTCCTTTGGTATCTCTGATTTTCTTGAAGAGATCTCTATTCTTTCCCATTCTATTGTTTTCCTCTATTTGTTTGCACTGATTGCTGAGGAAGGTTTTCTTATGTCTCCTTGCTATTCTTTGGAACTCTGCATTCAAATGAGTATGTCTTTCCCTTTCTCCTTCGCTGTTTGCATCTCTTCTTTTCACAGCTATTTGTAAGGCCTCCTCAGACAGCTATTTTTCCTTTTTGCATTTCTTTTTCTTGGGGATGGTCTTGATCCCTGTCTCCTGTACAGTGTCACAAACCTCCATCCATAGTTCATCAGGCACTTTATCAGATCTAGTCCCTTAAATCTATTTCTCACTTCCACTGTATAATCATGAGAGTTTTGATTTAGGTCATACCTAAATGGTCTATTGGTTTTCCCCACTTTCTTCAATTTAAGTCTGATTTAATTTAATTTAATCCCAAACAGCTGTCACATAAATAATTTCCTTCACTGAGACATCCAAATTCCCCACAGGCAGTTCCTAACTGGGAAATGGGAAGCACCAAGAACAAAAAGACAGTGTGTGTTTATGCTGATTTATTTGGCCATGGAACATTCTTATAAAATGAATGTCCCATGAACACACCTAAAGAGACACTGTTCTAGATACACTCAATTCAAACTCAGTCACACACAGATCTGGGCTCAGTTCTGAGAATTTAACAGGAGCTGTGGTGTTGCATCAAGCTGACTAAAGACATCATTAACTTACCTTTCCTGCTCCCACAGGTCCGACCACAGCTAACAGTTCACCAGGTCTGACAGTAAAGGAAAGGCCTTGTAGGGTTGGGGTCTCTGATGCCTACAAATTAAAGTTTTTAATTTAATTTACCCATATTAATAAGGTAACACAAATTGTTTTAGAAAGTGGAAAATATAACAATAATCAACATAATTGATATGCAAAATATAACCCACATTTTTCTCTTTCCTATTTTATGATACTGTGTCCTAGAAACCTCTTCATCAAATTTTATCTCTTTGGGGATTTGAGGTAGCTTTAGCTCACAGGACTCCCCTGGTGGCTCAGATGGTAAAGCATCTGTCTCCAACGTGGGAGACCCAGGTTCAATCCCTGGATTGGGAAGATCCCCTGGAGAAGGAAATGGCAATCCACTCCAGTACTATTGCCTGGAAAATCCCATGGACAGAGGAGCCTGGTAGGCTACAGTCCACGGGGTTGCAAAGAGTTGGATACGACTAAGCGACTTCACTTAGCTCACTTTAGGAAATTTCCTTCTTTTTTCCAGCTACCACACAATTGCACTCATTTCATATGCTAGCAAAATATTGCTCAAAATTCTTCAAGCTAGGCTTCAGCAGTACGTAAACAGAGAACTTTCTGATTCAGAGAACTTTCAGATGTATAAGCTAGAGTTAGAAAGGCAGAGGAACCAGAGATCAAATTGCCAACATCTGTTGGCTCACAGAAAAGCAAGGTAATTCCAGAAAAACACCTATTTCTGCTTCATTGACTAAAGTCTTTGTGTGGATCACAATAAACTGTGGAAAATTCCTCTAGAGATGAGAATACCAGATCACCTTACTTGCCTCCTGAAAAACCTATATGCAGGTCAAGAAGCAACAGTTAGAACTGGACATGCAACAACAGACTGGTTCAAAATCAGGAAAGGAGTATGTCAAAGCTGTATATGGTCACCCTATTTGTTTAACTTTTATACAGATTACATGATGCAAAATGCCAGGCTAGATGATCACAAAATGGAATCCAGAATTCTGATAGAATATCAATAATCTGAAACATGCTGATGATGCCACTTAATGGCAGAGAATGAAGAGGAACTAAAGAGCATCTTGATGAAGGTAAAAGAAGAGAGTGAAAAAGAGTGAATGTTGGCTTAAAATTCAACATTTGAAAAACTAAGATCATGGCATCTGGTCCCATCACTTCATGGCAAATAGAAAGTAGAAACAGTGACAGATTTTATTTTCTTGTGCTCCAAAATCACTTCAGACAGTGACTGCAGCCATGAAATTCAAAGATGTTTGCTCCTTGGCACAAGAGCTATGACAAACCTAGACTGTGTATTAAAAAGCAGAGACATCACTTTGCTGATAAAGGCCCATCTAGTCAAAGCTACAGTTTTTCCAGTAGTCATGTACGGATGTGAGAGTTTTCACCATAAAGAAGGCTGAGCGCTGAAGAATTGATGCTTTTGAACTGTGGTCTTAGAGAAGACTCTTGAGAGTCCCTTGAACAGCAAGGAGATCAAACAAGTCAATCCTAAAGGAAATCAATCTTGCATATTCATTGGAAGGACGGATGCTGAAGCTGAAACTCCAATACTTCGGCCACCTGATGTGAAAAGCTGACTCATTAGAAAAGACCCTGATGCTGGGAAAGACTGAAGGCAGGAGAAGAAGGGGACAACAGAAGATGAGATGGTTGGATGGCATCACTGACTCAATGGACATGAGTTTGAGCAAGCTCCTGGAGTTGGTGATGCACAAGGGCATCTGGCGTGCTGCAGTTTATGGAGGCACACAGATTTGGACATGACTGAGTGACTGAACAACAACAACAACAGAAATGCTGGAGTGGGTATCCATCCCCATGGACAGAGGGGCCTGGCGGGCTACAGTCCATGGGGTCACAAAGACTCAGAGACAAGTGAAACAACTGACATTTCACACTTCAGCTCAAAATATTAGATCTGGGTTTTCGAGAAAAGCTATTTGTGCTCTATATCTTTTGTTTAAGGTGATCCCATTGTATAGCACAGGGAATTATATTTAATACTCTGTAATAAAACATGATGAAAAATAAACTAAAAATTAAAAGAAGAATGTATATACTTTAAGTTCAACATGTGCTAATACACTGAAAGCTCTCTTGAAAATAAGAAAAAGAGTAACATGTCAAATGCCTCAGGCTGATTTTACACTTAATCTCCATTCATTGCAAACCTCATCCCTACATATTCTAATATATACATATCCCTAATATATTCTAATATATTAGAATAATATATTCTAAGTAAATGAGCAAGTCACATTTTACAGTATATGTAAATTCTCAAAATTCTCCAATAAATCTATGTCACAGTTATCTTTTAGCAGTCATAATTTTGGAAAGCAAGTTTTCTTACCTTTTCCCAAGAAGCTGTAAAAGCTTGCACATCCACAATCGTTTTACCATCTGATGGCAGCAGAGGGTAGCACTGTGCTATCTCATCAAGTAACAGAAAGTTCTACAGAAAAAAAGCAAAACATAGACTGTTTATACTGCAAGAACAAAGCACAAACAAAACAACTGCTTCTCTGGAATTGGCAATAAAAAGTTTTATACCTATCATTTATACCTACCTATCATTTTACAACTGTATTTTATTAGGTCTTGGCTCACATGAGAAATATTAAATAGTATATAGTATGTAATATATTATTATATGTACAAATAAGTATATAATATACTATAGCATATATATATATAATATAATATATACACACATATATAGAATATGTGTGTGTGTGTGTGCGTGTGTGTGTATGTATATAAAATAAATAAATAAGAGCTCCTGGCCATGAGGCTATCTTTGTTCCTTTCTCAACAAGTATACTGGTTCCTCTCTAAGAAGAAAATATGGCTTCAAACTCCAATACATTTAGAACCTGAACATTTTTATTGTTTTACTTTTGTGTTACCAACAATACACAGGTGAGCTGGTAGGAAATTATTTCATAAATACTAACTGAATCCCACCATGTGCCAAGCACCACGCGACACTGCTGGGAACACAGAGAGGAAGGCCCTTCCCAGGCCATCAGAAAGCAGGTGGCAAAGGACAGGCTGGGAAAACAAGAACAACAACAGAGACTCTGAGTGCAAACCCTGTACCCTCTGCTTTCCCCCTCATGTGTGTCAATACCACATCACTGCTTGTCATTAACTATTACTAAGTCATCATTCTAAAAAGAAAACTGTGTCTCTTTTGCTGTCTCGCATAAATAAACATATTTTTTTTAAAAAAGGTTAAACACACACACAGGAAGATCAAAAAAAAAAAAAAAAGAAAAAGAAAACTGTGTTAAGTTTCTATGTCTTAAAAAATATTTCACAAGCATCTTTTCACAATCACTGCCTCTTCTTAGTCAATGCCCTCTTTCCTCCACAGCAGGAATGGCTGCACCTCTCATTTCTTGTTATCGTCTATGCCATTTTGCAGCTAATTGATGCACAGTAGTTGAAGAAAACAAAGTCTTATAATACAAAGCTGACAAACACATACAAGAACACTCCCTCTTGACTTGCAAATGCTAGAAATAATTCAATGAGAAAAGCTAGAGCGATAGAGAAATTTAACAAACAACTTAGACCACTCCCACTCCCCAAGGTCCTCAAAACTGTGAACAAGAGGCAGACTGCTGACTGTCCTTGAAATCTGCTCTTGTTCTTCTACAATAACAAACCCTGGATTTTAGCTGCACGTGGCAGCCTGGAAGGAGGCCTTCCCTCTGTCTCCAGGCTCCCAAGCAGACAGGAGCAGCCACGTGACTAAATCCAGGGCAGTGGAGAGTGACAGCAATCAGGACCTTCCTCCATCCCAGCCTGGGTCTTGGGGGCTGCCAGTGGGGTCAAGGCCACATGCAGTGGAGTAACATAAGAAGAAAGATAGAGTCTGGGTCCTGACACCAAAGAGGTTCACACTAGCCCTGGGATTCGTTATGGGGAAAGTTGTATCACCACATGAAAGATTCATCCTAACTAGCCATGAAATTAAAAGACGCTTACTCCTTGGAAGAAAAGTTATGACCAATCTAGATAGTATATTCAAAAGCAGGGACATTGCTTTGCCAACAAAGGTCTGTCTAGTCAAGGCTATGGTTTTTCCAGTGGTCATGTATGGATGTGAGAGTTGGACTATGAAGAAAGCTGAGCGCTGAAGAATTGATGCTTTTGAACTGTTGTGTTGGAGAAGACTCTTGAGAGTCCCTTGGACTGCAAGGAGATCCAACCAGTCCATTCTGAAGGAGATCAGCCCTGGGATTTCTTTGGAAGGAATGATGCTAAAGCTGAAACCTTGGCCCCCACCTCATGTGAAGAGTTGACTCATTGGAAAAGACTCTGATGCTCGGAGGGATTGGGGGCAGGAGGAGAAGGGGACAACAGAGGATGAGATGGCTGGATGGCATCACTGACTCAATGGACATGAGTCTGAGTGAACTCCAGGAATTGGTGATGGACAGGGAAGCCTGGAATGCTGCAATTCATGGGGTCGCAAAGAGTCGGACACGACTGAGTGACTGAACTGAACTGAACTGAACACCAGTTAGCTCAGAATGTGACTTTATTTGGAAATTTGGTTGTTGGAAATGTAATCAATTAAAGTGAGATCACAGTTGGAGTAGGGTGGGCTCTGAATCCAATATGACTGGAGTCCTTATCAGAAATGCAGAGACAGACACACACACAAAAAACAACTACCTGATGATGGAGACAGGCTGGGATGATGGCTTTCAAGCCAAGGAAAGCCAAGGTTTGCCTGCAACCACTCAGAGCTAGCAGAGGCAAGAAAGGATGCTCTCTTATCGGATTCAGAGGGATCATGACTGTGCTGGTAGCTTAATTTCAGACTTCTAGCCTCCAGGACTGTGAAACAAAATATTCCTGTGGTTTTAAGCCACATGTTTTGTGGTACTTTGTATGAGCAGCCCCAGGAAACCCATACAGAGCCTCACAAGGATTCTTGCATGAGAGAAAAACAAATGACCCCTGTAAGCAGCTTTAGCATGGGTACCTCTGGGACCCACAGGTAAACCAAATCCTAACCCATATGGGGAAAAACTGAAACAAGCATGTGAGGATGTTTGAGAAAGAAAACGGCACATAAATAGTAATCTACTACCTTAAACAACTTGACACCCCATCTATCGTGCCTCAGAGTCATAAATGTGATTGCAAACTTCTACTTAAAAAGAAGAACTGGTCAAAACTGAATGTGAAAACACTTGTGCAGGAAAAGAAAGATAGGATCCTTGCATTTCTGTCAAATATCAGCTGGTGGAAGATGCTTTCATTCATTCCTTCCTCCGCTCATCCAAGCTCACTGAGAACGTAACGCTGAGCACAGTGACTCCCACCCTCACCAAGCCTGTGTCAATATAAATGTGATTGCAAACTTCTACTTAAAAAGAAGAACTGGTCAAAACTGAATGTGAAAACACTTGTGCAGGAAAAGAAAGACAGGATCCTTGCATTTCTGTCAAATATCAGCTGGTGGAAGATGCTTTCATTCATTCCTTCCTCCGCTCATCCAAGCTCACTGAGAACGTAACGCTGAGCACAGTGACTCCCACGCTCACCAAGCCTGTGTCCATCAGGAGGCAGGACGGACGGAGAGTGGTCTGAGGACACGTTTGCAGGTTTTCAACCACCACAGCCTGAGTTGTCTCTCCCCACCACCATCGTCAGCCAGGTACCAGCTCTCGCCTGTTCTGACACAATTCGTCTCTCTCACAACCCTCTTTTCCTCTTGAAACAACATAATTTCAGAATCTCACTAACTATTAGTTATTTCAATAATGCAACTTTTCTTTTTCTGGTTCCTTCCCCAGTCCTCCCCAATACCACTAACCCCACCCCAAGACCGCTCCCTCCTTATCTCCTTACAGCTCCTCTGAGAGTGTCCACAAGCTTAACACCGCCCCCCAAGTGGCTCACCTGCACCTAAGTCCACGCTCCCCAGGAGGCCTCTGCCTGGACACCCTGAGTACTGACCCCACCACACTTCTGGTCCATCTCAAATACTAACCCTGCTGAAACCAGCTCAGCACATCCCCAGCTGGCATTACCCTCCCTACCTCTGAATTCCCTGAGGAATACTAAGTCACACAGAGGGGAGACACTACATCATTCGTGTGCTTTTACAATTCCAACTCCAGCTAAGACCTAGCCTTGCACAGTCAGCCCATCGAGGGCATCAGCTAAAGGAAGGAACAGACTGCATGGCTGTTCAAACCATCCAACCACTGACTGCATGGCTACAGCCTCACATAGTCTAAGCTGACACAGCAACAAGCAAAAGGTGATGAGACAGGCTGGGACCCGGGACCCTCTACGGGAGTGCTTGCATCTGGACAAACGTTTCCTTGAGCAACAAAATACAAAGAAACCACAAGAGACTAAACACACCTGCACACATGCAAAGGCAATCATGAACAGTAAGACACAAAACACCACCAGCCAACTGGCATTTCTGAGCTGCTGGGAGCAAAGCAGGCAACTGTGCATGATCCTGGCACATGGCACCTACAAGACGGTGGGCAGACCACATAAGTCATCCCTGTGGCTCAAACCACCAATCCTCCCCCACCCTCACCCCACTTAAGGACCAGCCCACTCTTCTCAAAGCATAAATGGGGCATCAGTTTCTTGTTTTCATACTTTGTGCTGTAGCACAAGCCTCAGTGAAGCCTTGCTTGAATTTCTCGTCTGGCCTATTATCAACTTCTATTGATTAAAAAGACCAAGGGCTCTGGAGAGTAATGTATATGTTATATATCTGGTCTGCTGCTTCTGCTAAGTCACTTCAGTCGTGTCTGACTCTGTATGACCCCACAGACTGCAGCCCACCAGGCTCCCCCATCCTTGGGATTCTCCAGGCAAGAACACTGGAGTGGGTTGCCATTTCCTTCTCCAATGCATGAAAGTGAAAAGTGAAAGTGAAGTCGCTCAGTTGTGTCCGACTATATATCTGGTCTAGACAGAATCAATTTCCAGTTTCAGCTTAAGCATGTAACCAAGACATCGATACTCAATCTGTATACATTAGAATAGAAACACCCCACTTTCAAACAAAAAATAAAGAAATTATTATGTGAAGAATTAAATTTATTGAGCACCTGTCCACAAACAATACCTCTGAGGCAAACAGATGTCACAGTCTTCCAAGGGTTAAATGAAACGCCATTCAACACATGATCAGCTTGTAAAGGCACCAGAAGTGCTGGCTGGATTTTTCTCCAAGACTTAGTCTGATGAAAAAGCTGAAATTAAATGGCCAGTAAAGCCATGAATTGCAGACCCAGAACAGGTTATGCAGGAAAGTTGATACTACCAAAAAGACCTGACTTGCTTGTAGCTGGTAATGGAAAACAACCTCAGAGACAGACTGTTACTAGATGTTAAAGTTACTGAAGACTTTCAATGAGTCCTTTGAAGTTGAGATCTTTTACAATCCTATTGGAGTCATCCAAGGCCAGAACCATGGGCCCCGCTTCCTCACTTAGAGAAAAATAGAGTTCTTGGGCTTATGAGGTCATAATAAATCATTCATTTTTACAGAGCTGATTTAATCTTCATTTTAAACAGAAATACTTGAGCACCTACTGTGTGCCAGGACCTTGTGTGACTACTTAGGGACATTGAGTTTAAAAGAGGAGACAATAAGTATGGTCGGAATTACAAGTTTGAAAGGAAGAGGGCAGCTAGAGACAGGCCTAGACACCAAGTAAAATAATGACAGGAATAAAAATGTAGAGATCAGAAATCAACAAGGAAACATCTTTTGGAGGAGAGACTCCATTTTTAAACACAGAGAACTAAGTGAATCTGAGGCCACTCTTCCTGCCCGGGGAACAGGGACTTCTCAGCAAGTTCCTCCCCTCCCGGCCCAGAGAGGAATCCTGGTCACCCCAGGGCTGTGCACAGCCACTGCCTAATCATTGCATCAGCACAGCAGATGCATCTGTTTGCTTCTCCTGCTTTTAGACATTTCAATCGTTCTGCAGCCATCACTGCACATCAAGAGCCTGTGCTGCTGCCATTTATACTACTGGCCCTAAACAAGTACGGATCTTACAGTACTTTTAACGCACTTTACCTAAGAAAAGAGGGGAATACATACATTTTGGAAAGATTACCAGCTTGGCACTGAAAGAGTTAAATCTCACCTAACTGGCACACAGTGACACCACATAAAAGACGTATTTTAGGTAAAATCTGCCTATAACTTTAAAAAGCTATTTTTCACTAAACCTTGATTCTTTGGATGCTGACGACAGCCTCTGACACCTTCTCGACGGCCATGGGGAAGTAGAGGGTGCTCGAGAACCGCAGAGCCTCGAACAGCATCACCACCACAAACACTTGGCTGGCTGTGATCCGGTTGTCAAGGAGCTCATTGGTGATGAACGTGACAAAAATCATGATTTTGCTCACAGTGAAAAATGATGCCAAATTCATGCCTCTAAGGTAGGAACTTTTCAGAATCTTGGAAATTTCCTTACTGTAAAAAGAAAGTAGGACAAAGGTTTTATAAGAAGCATCAGCATACAAGACATGAATTCAGTGCCCTGTGTAAGTGGCCCCTTTCTAGGGAATGGACACAGATTAAGATAAACCATCCCTCACATCATGGACACATTAGCATAGTGCACATTCAGGAGTCTGCCTGACGCCAGGACCACACACTTCATCCCCACTTCACTCTTTCAAGTAAAAGGAGGTTTTCTGTCACAATTTCAAACATTTTGGGTCAATCCAATGGGGTTTGAACATTCATTCAACAAACATTCATAATCACAAGTCTGTGCCAGGCTCCTCACAGAAAGACACAGCCTGTCTCCTCCAGATGCTCATGAACTTGTGGGCGAAGAGAATTAGTAACACAAAACTGGGAGACAATAGACAGAGACAGTCGTCACAGCCCCCAGGGAGCCCAGAGCTGGGATATGTGACTCAGAGCAGTGGAGTCAGGGCAAGTCACACACCCGTGGACCCTGAAGATGAGCTGGAGTCAGTCAGACTTGGAGGCCAGACTAGAAGAAAGATGGGCTCTGCAAAGGTGCAAAGTGAGAGGTGACAAGGTGGGGTCAGAGAAGTGCTCACCAGATATTTAAATGAAAGATGGAGAAACATCCTACAAACATGAAGCAAAACAAAAGGGACAGTATTTTCATAGCTCCATTTGAATTGAATAATAGTGATTCATGAGCTTTCATGGTGGTGGAGAATCCACCTCCAATGCAGGAGACACGGGTTCAGTCCCTAGGTCTGTAAGATCCTCTGGAAGAGGAAATGGCAACCCACTCTAGAATTCCTGCCTGGGAAGTCCCATGGCCAGAGAAGCCTGGCGAGCTACAGTCCATGGGGTCACAAGGAGTCAGATCCGACTGAGTGACTAAGCATAGCAACAAGAACCAATAGTTATTCACACAGTTCGGCTCAACACAAGTATACCAAGTCTCTATAATCTTCCTGGTTATCAGCCATCACCATAAATTACAATTTTAGTTTGAATGTCATTGTCTCAAATACTATGCTAAAAGCATTGCTTATTGGGATTTGAGGTATTAAGAACTACTTAGAATTTCATTTCTATATAAGTAAGAAGCATATATATTTTTTCCTTTGAGAAGATGGCAAATGAAAGAGCAGGTTAAATGATATCTCCACTATTCTTAACCCTCCTGCAACATGTAGGGGGTGCAGTGAATAGTTAGTATTTAAGTTCACCTTAATGTGAAGATGAACTTAAATACTTCTTTGGTAAGACATCTAAAGTATCCAATAGAATAGGAAATAAAGTATGAAAATATGGAGTGATATCTATATATATAAACTTACCTTCTCAGTCTGATAATAAGGTCTATAAATGACTTTTCCCAAGCATTCATTTTTATTGTTCTGATGCCAGTTATGACTTCACTCATGGTCTTGATCCTCTTGTCTGTGAGAGCAGCGGTCTTACTCCTGAGGGGACAGACGTGAGATGAGCCTTAGTGACCACAGCCCCACTTTCCTCAGCAGTAGCAGCAGGAGTGGGCAGGGGGGCGGGGCTAGGAATAAAATTATTCTCTACAGCCCTTTTGCACTTAGAACACAGGCAGGTCCTGCTCAAAGTGCAAATGGAGAAAAGGCTTCAACTAGGAAGTCAACCATTCTGTTCATTTCAAGAAGTAACTTGGAGAATGTGCAGCATCGGCTAAGAAAGACCTGAAATGTGTCAGATACAAACCATCTGCTCAAAGAGGTCATGGTCAGGAAGGGAGGCAAAAAGACACCCAGGAAGACAGAGTCTGTGCTGTAATAAAATAGGAGAGAAGTTCTGGGGAGCAGAAAAGATGGGGCTGTTAATTCCACCAGGAAGGAGAACAAGAAGAGCTTCAGAGACCTGGTAGCACTGGAACAGGGCCTTGAAGGATAGGGAGTATCTATCTTTCCAGCAAAGACAGGACAGGAAATTCCAAATAAAGACACCAAGCGCAGAATTACACACACACAATAAACACAAGAACTCAGTGAGCTTCAAACAGCACAACATCTCCATCACCTGACAACCACCCACCTCCAACCCTCTGGGACCTCCTTCAGTCTAACTCAGCAGCAGAAGGCTCTTCACCACCAGTCACTTTTCTGTCACATGTGCTGCTGTGAATGTGCAGCTTCATAAAGACACGATAAAGATCAGCCTGGCCCTGGGGGTGCTTATAACTTAATGGAAACATGAATAAATACCTGAAAGGCTCCAACACAAGCATAACAAAAATATATGCAGTGAGAAATGGGTTACAAGATTATTACTATTTACCAATATTTAAATATCTTGGACATGGGTAAATTCTGCTGAAGGACACTCGACTTTTTCAGACACGGTGCCAAGAGGGCCCAGTGAATGCCTTTCCTGTTTCTGTTTCAGGATCAGCCTTCAGTTTAAGGCTGGAGCCTCCACTGGCTTCACTTTTCTGTCACATGTGCTGCTGTGAATGTGCGGCTTCATAAAGACACAATAAAGATCAGCCTGGCCCTGGGGGTGCTTATAACTTAATGGAAACATGAATAAATACCGGAAAGGCTCCAACACAAGCATAACAAAAATATATGCAGTGAGAAATGGGGTTACAAGATTATTACTATTTACCAATATTTAAATATCTTGGACATGGGTAAATTCTGCTGAAGGACACTCGACTTTTTCAGACACGGTGCCAAGAGGGCCCAGTGAATGCCTTTCCTGTTTCTGTTTCAGGATCAGCCTTCAGTTTAAGGCTGGAGCCTCCACTGGCTAAGCTTGTAGGGTCTACAACTCACACAAAGAAGAGACTAGAGAAGGCATTTATCTTGTTTTTGAACAAAAGCATCAAGCAGACCGTGGATGTTACCAATTACATATTATGAATTTTTAAAAGAAGTGTTTCTCTTACCAGAGTGATAAAAACAACTTCCCGAAGCAGCTTTGCAAAAGCAGAAGAATAATGAGATTCGCCATCCCAGCAAGACATGATATTCCTATTTCCATCCAGAGCAGGGCGGTCACTGCAACAGCCTGCAGTGGCCCCACCCACAGATAGTGCAAGAACATCATTACCTTAAAAGAGAAAGACAAAGCCTTCTTTAGTTCAGTTCAGTTCAGTCGCTCAGTCCTGTCCGACTCATTGCGACCCTATGAACCGCACCACACTGGGCCTCCCTGTAAATTACTAACTCCCAGAGTTTACGCAAACTCATGTCCATTGAGTTGGTGATGCTATCCAACCATCTCATCCTCTGTCATTCTGTCATCTCCTTCTCCTCCTGCTTTCAATCATTCCCAGCATCACGGTCTCTTCAAATGAGTAAGCTCTTCGCATCAGGTGGCCAAAGTATTGGAGTTTCAGCTTCAACATCAGTCCTTCCAATTCGTTACCTTAAAAGAGAAAGACAAGCCTTCTTCAGTTCAGTTCAGTTCAGTCGCTCAGTCCTGTCCGACTCTTTGCAACCCCATGAACCGCACCACACCGGGCCTCCCTGTAAATTACTAACTCCCAGAGTTTACACAAACTCATGTCCATTGAGTTGGTGATGCTATCCAACCATCTCATCCTCTGTCATCCCCTTCTCCTCCTGCTTTCAATCATTCCCAGCATCATGGTCTCTTCAAATGAGTAAGCTCTTCGCATCAGGTGGCCAAAGTATTGGAGTTTCAGCTTCAACATCAGTCCTTCCAATGAATACCCAGGACTGATCT
This sequence comes from Kobus ellipsiprymnus, assembly GCA_006410655.1. Taxonomy (NCBI): domain Eukaryota; kingdom Metazoa; phylum Chordata; class Mammalia; order Artiodactyla; family Bovidae; genus Kobus; species Kobus ellipsiprymnus. The sequence continues at coordinate 272,067 of SJYR01003354.1, read as the reverse complement.
CATTTAGGATGGACTGGTTGGATTTCCTTGCAGTCCAAAGGACTATCAAGAGTCTTCTCCAACACCACAGTTCAAAAGCATCAATTTTTCCATGCTCAGCTTTCTTTATAATCCAATTCTCACATCCATACATGACCACTGGAAAAACCATAGCCTTGACTAGACAGACCTTTGTTGACAAAGTAACTTCTCTGCTTTTTAATCTGCTGTCTAGGTTGGTCATAACTTCCCTTCCAAGGAGTAAGCGTCTTTTAATTTTATGGGTGCAGTCACCATCTGCAGTGATTTTGGAGACCAAAAAAATAAAATCAGCCACTATATTTGCTGTGAAGTGAGGGGACTGGATACCATGATCTTAGTTTTCTGAATGTTGAGCTTTAAGCCAACTTTCTCACTCTCCTCTTTCACTTTCATCAAGAGGCTCTTTAGTTCTTCTTTACTTTCTGGTATAAGGGTGGTGTCATCTACATATCTGAGGTTATTGATATTTCTCCCAGCAATCTTGATTCCAGCTTGTGCTTCTTCCAGTCCAGGGTTTCTCATGATGTACTCTGAATATAAGTTAAATAAGCAGGGTGACAATATACAGCCTTGACATACTCCTTTCCTGATTTAGAACCAGTCTGTTGTTCCATGTCCAGTTCTAACTGTTGCTTCTTGACCTGCATACAGGTTTCTCAAGAGGCATGTCAGGTGGTCTGGTATTTCCATCTCTTTCAGAATTTTCCACAGTTTATTGTGATCCACACATTCAAAGGCTTTGGCATAGTCAATAAAGCAGAGATAGATGTTTTTCTGGAACTCTCTTGCTTTTTTGATGATCCAGCAGATGTTGGCAATTTTATCTCTGGTTCCTCTGCCTTTTCTAAAACCAGCTTGAACATCTGGAAGTTCACAGTTCATGTATTGCCGAAGCCTGGCTTGGAGAATTTTGAGCATTACTTTACTAGCGTGTGAGAGGAGTGCAATTGTGCGGTAGTTTGAGCATTCTTTAGCATAGCCTCTCTTTGGGATGGTATAAAAGCCATTAAGGACAGAGTATAGAAACAATATGATCTGAAGGAACAGACAGAAACCTAAATAGAAATGATCTCACTTGGTTTTAAACCTGCTAAAGCAGAAATCCAAGCGTCCACCCCAGATGACGCTGTTCCAGGGCCGCACAGGGCTGACTTCAGGGATGTCCCAGGAGAATCAGACCAGCAGCAATGAAGGAAGACGTGGATTTTGACCACAACACAGATAAGCTCAGGGCTTCTCCAAATGCTCTCCATCCCAGAGCTTAGCCCCCATCTCCCCTGGGCTCCCCAGCATCCCAGGAAAACCTGTATTATGCTACCTACTGCTCTCTCCAGTAATTACTTGTGTATTTACCTCCCTGATAGACTGTGGCTTCTATAGGGCAGAAACTAAGCTTTATTCACCCCTGAAAGTGAGTAAGGACCTTACTTCATGTTCAATGAATGAATACTGGAAAGAGAAGTGCCTAGTACAACACAGATCTGACCAACAGCTACGATGTTCTGGGTCGTGTGATCTATGCTTAAGGTCAGTGGAAAAAAGAGTGTGTGGGGACAGCAGAGAGGAGGTTGTGTCTGGGGACCACCCACTTTAAGGCTCCCTATGCAGCAGGCACTGAACGGGTTTCAGGGGAAAAACAATCCCTGACCACCAGGCCTTCATCACCTAGAGGAGAAGGAAGACAGTTCAGCCACACCTACACCATGTACCAAGAAGGGCCGCTCCAGGAGGACCCCTTAGGACACTAACCAAGCTGGGCAAGAACACTGCTGTCTATTTATTATTAGAAAAACAAAACTCTCACTTATGAAACAATACATATAATTACATCGAATTTGCACACAGAGAAGTGAAAGTTGGATAAATAGAACCTTTGTCTTACATCCTTAACAGAACCCTGGCTGACACCAAACCCTGGCACCTGGCATCCCAATAAGCTGAACCCAGTGAGAAGAACAGGAAATGGAAGAGGATCCCTCAGGGGCAGCTCACCTGGTCAAACCTGTTCACATCGTTGGACAGCAGGTTGACTACCTGGCCTGTGGTGGTCTTCCCCATGGCCGAGCTACTCAGGCGAAGGGCCTGAAATGAGAGAGGGAGACAGAGATCCTGATTCCTAAGGTGATACCAAGTCATCTTAGAACATAACACAATGGAGCATGTGTTCTGGGGTCCTGAGTGGTGTCAGCAGGAGCAGGATGACCCCTGACAGCAGGGCTCTAGGGGCCCTTGTTCATCCTCTAACTCCTCAGTGTGGCAGCAGCACCAACCCCAAGGATAGCAAATGGAGGAGAAGGAGGTAGAAGCAAAATCCACCCCCTGTTTCAGTGAACTTGGACCTGCCTGAAGGTTAAAGGGTATAGGTTTGACTTAGGAGCCAACTAAGTAATTTTCAGCCAAATTAGATGAGACTGGAGATGTTGCCTTAGGAAGGAAATTCTGAGACTTGGAGTCAATCATTCATCCTGTGAGTGACAATATTTAAACACTTTGGGCTTAGTTTCCTCATTCTGAAATGAGGAAGTATAATGTTCAAAACACGGTTCCTGTGAGGAAACTGTGGTCTTGATGTCAGTCTGCTGATTTTACAAAATACACAACCCATGTTGCTCAATCCCTATATTTAGTAAGAAAAATGCCCTAGAGATCTGAGGAAGCTGAAAAGACACCAGGAGCTGCTTCAACAGACCAGCAACTGGAGCCACTGATCCAAACACAATGTCATACTTCATAAGAAACTTTTTCTTTACTCCTCAAGTTAAAGATGAAAACAATGATCAAGTAAGAATGTAAAATGATATAACCACAATGGAAGAGAATACAGAAGTTCCTCAAAAATTAAACATGATATTAGCATACAATACAGCAATTATACTACTAAGGATACACTCAAGAAAACTAAAACCACAAACTTGAACAGACAGTTTGTACCCTCATATTCACAGCAGCAATGTTCACAATAGCTAAAAGGTAGAAACAACTGTCCATTGACAGATGAGCAAACACACAGAATGTTGCATAGGCCTATAATGGAATATTACTGAGCCTTAAAAAGGAATTAAATTCTGACACCTGCCACAACATGGATGAACCTTGAAGACATCGTGCTACAGAACATAAGCCAACACAAAATGACAAACACTGTATGATTCCACTTACATGAAGTACTAAAGTATTCAAATTCACGGAGATAAGAAGTAGAATGGTGCTGGGTGTGGGGAGAGGGGTTGGGGAGTTAGTGTTTACTGGATGCAGAGGTTCAGTTTGGGACAAAGAAAAAGTTCCAGAGATGAATAATGTGATGGCTACACAACAATGTGAGTGTGCCTAATGTCACTAAACGCGGTACTTAAAAGGAGTGAAAATGGTCAACTTTACGCTGGGTGTATTTTAACACAACAAAAACAATGATCAAAATCAAAAGGTAATTTTACCAAAGCTGTGGAAATGTATTAATCAATAAATGGCAAGTCATTTTTATATACAATACCTCCTTCACAATCATTCAAAATTCAGCTGCAAAAAGCATGAAATGCTGAATGGGCCATTTTAGGAGTGGAATATGTGCAGCCTTAGAGACCTCCTGGAGACCTGCCCCAGCCTGGAATCCATGGTCAGAACAAACTATGGCTATGGGCTTAGCAGCCACTCCATTTCTAATACCCAATCTGATTCCTCCCCAGGACCAGGGATCAGGCAGGGGGCCTGAGCATGAACCACAGAAGTTCAGAGGGGCCTTTCAGAGCTGCTCAGCAGCATTAGCTGTGCCCTAAAGAATCAGCCCACCTGTAACCTGAAAAGAAATGTCTTGTTTCTGCACCCCAGCAGGACTCTAGATGCAAGGCTGTGCATGAGGAAATTTATCTTTTCCAGGTTTCTGGAATTTCAAGTTAGGTCTATGTTATAATCCCCATAATTTCTGACTTCATATAGGACCAACATTTAGGTAAAATCAAGACAGTAAATTAACTTCTTGGGAGATATTTACATTCACATAAGCCAATGTGCCAGGTCAGATCACATTTCCCAAAGGCAAGATTCCAAAGTATGGTGGGAAGAGGAAGAAACACAGGGAGACCATGGCTCACCCATGCAGCCAAGAGTGAGCTTTCACCAAACCATCACCTCACACCTAACTTAAGGTTTCACAACACGGTTCAGGGAAAATTTTGCAACTGTTATGAGAGTTAAGTATGATCTGGAAAGACAAACATTTAGCCAATTTGTGGGGGAATCTGAATCCATCTCCTAAATGGTTAAAGATGCAACAGAATAACAAAGATGATGATAAATGACAGTGAAGACCTCTGCCTGCAGTTTGTGGGCACAGCTGCAACTTCCACATCACCCAGAAGGAAAGCAGCTCAGATGCTGTTGTCAGACAAGACAGTGAGATGCCAGGTCCCCAGTTTCACACAATCCTGAAAAGTACAGGACTCTGCTCAAGGAAAGAGGAGGAGAAGACATCTCACTTTCTGCTGAAAAAAGTATTTGGAAGAAGCAGAAGCTCTAGGTAAGCAGCAACCAGGTAAAAGAAGCAATATTTTTAATTTATGAGCACTTTATTTATTAATAAAAATTGCATATGTTTAAGGTTACAACATGATACTTTGCTATAAATACACACTGGGAAATGATTACTGTAGTAAAACCACTTAAAGTATCCACTACCTAATATAGTTATTCTATTTAACATGTGTGGTGAGAACACTTAAGATCTACTCCCTTGAAAATTCCAAGGATACAATACAGTCAAATAAGTATTTTTTTAAAACAGTCTAAAGCAAGACATATCCAGGATCAAGTTTATACAGAGTCCTTCAGCTCTTGACACTGATATATCTGTGGCAATACCTTTGTAAAGATACCTGAAAGCCTTACTCTTTTTACACTAGTTTAGACAAGGGTAAACAATGGAATAATTTCATGGCATTCCTCAATATAAAATCACTAAACATATTAAATCAGTTCTTATTAAAACTGCTACAATGCATACCAAAATAAAAGGAAATATTGTATTAAAATAATTTAAATGAAGAGCAACAAATTTTCTTTAAATTAATAAAACAATGTAAAGTTTCATCTCAAATATCCTATTTTCTTCCATACCATTAACAAAAATAATCTATAAAATATAAGGAGTGGGTCTATATTTAGCATGAATTCTCTTTATATTTTTCTCTAGCAAACATAATTATATTGAATATAATTAGAAGGGTCTTTCAAAATTAGAATCATTCCCTTTATCAAATGCATTCTCTGCTCTTAGATATAGCTTTATAGATCCAATCTCTGAAGTTCACCTTTAAATACAAATTTGATGTAACTGAAGGTATTAATGAACAACAACAAAAAATTTCCATAAACAGCTCTATGGGATTTGGGCATGAAGACATTGAAAATCAGCTTGATACTTTTAATACTTATTTTTGAATATTAATTTAATATTTTACAGTACAAATTTAGTGGTTATTACGTGACAGCCTATGGCTAAAAGTTGTCAAGGACGGCCCATACTTGATCTCAAAAGAAATTTTTCATTATTTATTGGTAAAGTTTGCTTCAACAACAACAAACTTGGCTTGATGCAAAAGCAAGCTTCTCTAGGAAGGTGTAAAGGATCCCGGTTACAAAATTTGTAATTTACAGAGAACTTTCCCCAAATGTTCCTGATCCCTCAAGAGAGGAACACACCATGGTACCGAGCGACACTCACCTTGCGGTAGATCATGTGGCCCACGGCTACCCTCAGCCTCATCCCCACGCGCTGCATGTGGTAGAAGCACAAGGGGTGCAGGACGGCCCACACCAGCACGCAGGCGCTCAGCCCCGCCGCGTAGCCGTAGGCTTCGTGCGAAGTGGCAGAATTGGCAGGATCATAGTTTTCAACATAGCTAATCATTTTCCCCAAAAATATGGGTTGAACTACTCTGGTGCCTTCCTAAAAGAAAAGAAAAAAAAGTCTTACTTAGAAATGTCAGTTTTTCTTTATACAAGATTTACTTTTATCATTAGCATGTTTAAAATACATTTTGACAAAATGCTGCATTTGTGACTAACTTAAAAGAAAAATATGCAGATTTATTATCTCCTATAAGATAAGCAGGCAACAGTTTAACCTTAAGGCAAAATTTTCCATTCCAACACAGTAAAGCCTTAGTACACCGTGGATGCTCAACAAATATTACAAACAGGTTCAATACCAACTGAGCCTTAAGATGAATAAAGAAAAAGGTGGCAGAAGAGGAAGAACTCTGCTTCCACAGGAACAAGCCTGCCGCCAGCCTGCCCCTGTCCCCCATACTCTCAATGTCCCAGCCCAGTAGAAAGCCAATGTGGTTCACATATGGGAGACACACTTTCATCACTTTCTTCATGAATCCTTATGAACTGACACACTGGCACAAACACATCCACTCTTCTACCCCAAACTCCACATGTAGATCCAGGGAATGGAAACCAGCTTTGGCTGGAGGACCACAAAGAAACCAGGTTTGGCAGCTCTGCAGGCTCTCAGCTCCCGAGAGCACTGCCTCAATATGTCTCTACCCGTTAGAAGTTGGAATGTTCCTTGGAGTAAAAAATTAAACATGGTGGAGGCCAAGCTAAAAAATCATGTCTTCCATAGTTCTTGATCCACCATCCACTGAAGTTGGTGGTTTGGAAGAAATGTTACCAATCTTCTCTTCCCCAAGGCCTAGACCAAGTGACTCAGGGGGCACTGAGGCTTCCACCCTGAGTAAGACTTAAGGAAAGCAAGTTTCTTCCCGCGGCCCCCACCCCCCAAAAAAGGCAAAGGGACAGCAACACCCACCCACCCTGCCAAACAGCCACTCCATCTGACAACCTACTTCCTCTCTTTAGTCACCCCTTGAAGGGCCCCTTCTTCACCATCAAGGAAAATCATTCAACAAATCCAAGTTACCAAAACTAAACACCTTGGGCCGCAATGTCATTTCCTCCACAGACTTCTCAAAAGACAAAATGTTAAAAGTTTGGAAGTCTTTCAGGAACAGGGCTCTTCCTTTCTTGGCAATTCCGCATTACTAACACAGACAGGGGAAGCTTGGCCTACCTGACAGGTGTGCTTTGATAGCTCTCTTCTGTCTGTCTGAAGCTGAGGAACCCACAAACAAGAGGAGGGAAGGAGAATCCATAACACCAAACACCAAAAAAAAAAAAAAAAAAAAAAAAAGCATTTCCTGCTCAGCCAACCAGTGCCTGATCAGGATATTTACCAAAAGATGTCCCCATCCCTCACATGGGGGTCTCATTAAACCTTAACATTCCTGTCTTGTTCTACACAAATGGACATGTGCCCACACACACGTTAACAGGCTGCACCAACTGCCTCTCCCTCCATGAAGTCATGGAGATTTTCATCTACTACAGAGGATAAAGGGAATACTATTTAGTTGAAGAAGTGTGAGTAAGATGATCAGAACTGAGTAAAATGTAACTGATACACTTCCACCGTGTCCTGTCATCCATCCCAAGAGGCAGAGAGAGCTCTTGGAAGAGTCCTTCACACAGTGGATTGTCAAACACACTGTTTACAGTTTCCTGAGATGGAAATGTGGAGGTCACACAGAGAAGCAAGAACATCAAACTGTACACACAGGCAGTCCCAGCCCAGGTGCCACCAAGGGCAGTCCAGTGCTGGAGCCACAAACCACCAGAAGCCCAGCAGTAATATCTGCCATCCCAGACTTCCCTGAAACTTATGATTCTATTTGGGAAACACTGTTGCCTGTTACTCAGCTCTCCATTTGAGCATAACATCCTTGTAATTACAGGAGAAATAAGAATAATAGCACTAACCAAAGATAATATGGATAAATTCAATAAATCTGGCACAAAGAAGTGTAAATAAAGGCAGGTCATTACTGCCTAAGCATATCTGGAGTTTTTCGCTGAGAAACAATATTTAATAACCTAGTATTGGGACTTCCTTGGTGGTTCTTTAGCTATGACTCCGCACTCTCAATGTAGGGAAACTTGGTTCAATCCCTGGTCAGGGAAGTAGATCCCACATGCAGAAACTAAGACCCAGCACAGCCAAATAAATCAATATCAACAAAAGCAAAAAACAGTTGGAGAAATAGCCTCATTAAGGCATAATGCCACTTCATGGCTCATATCTTCCACTCATCTGTGAATTCTTTTTATTCTTGATAATTATTATTTAATTGGGATAGAAAATGTGTTATCTTTCAAAAAGATAACAAGGGATTTCAAACATGAACTGTTACTGATGCAGTTTGGGAGGAGAGTCATTTATTATTTTTCAAAACGATTTTGGGACTTCCTCTGATGACTCAGTGGTTAGGAATCCATCTGAATGCAGGAGTCACAGGAAATGCAGGTTTAATCCCTGAGTTGAGAAGATCCTCTGGAGGAGGAAATGGCAACCCACTCCAGGATTCTTGCCAGGATAATTCCATGGACAGAGGAGCCTGGTGGGCTACAGTCCCTCGGGTCACAAAGGGTCAGACACGACTGAGTGATGGAGCACATATGCACAGCTGTGCCTCCAGCAAGGAGCAGCCCCAGCAATTCAGAGAAGTGATGAAAAGCACAGTGCACAGGGATTTCCATCCTGGCACAAGCTGCAACTATGGAAAACAGAAAATTGATATCATGCTCCATATGGAAACTAACAGGAAGTAAAAAACAATTTTCCAGTAATTTCTCTCAAAAAAAAAATAAAAAGCAAAATAATGAATAGCACAAAATTGTGAAAACAAGACCCCAAGTACATAGAGCAAGAAGACACATATTAAATATGATTCTTCAGAGCTTGCAGAACACACAGGGCAGACATGACTGAGGCCATCAAAGGCAGACTGAGTAAATCCATCCCCTCCACACACAAGGAAAGGTTAGAGATGGAGAGTCGTTTAGCAGGACAGCTGGCAGCAGCATTTGTAATCTGTGAGTGTTTCCATCTCTGACATTTGGTAAAACTGCCTGAGGCAAACCAGGCAAAAGTTTGTCCAGCTACCAGAAGATTAACTCCTGCATTTGCTCAATGCTCTAGTCCAAGTATTAAGTCCAAATGCAACAGTAGTGTGAATCCCAAGGATAGACCGAATTTCAGAAGACTCTGCTTGTCTTGGAGAGTCTCTCAGAGAGGCAAGGAGTGGCTGTGGCTCACCCCGGGGACACAGACACTGGAGGCAGCCATTCCCGGGAGCTGCCCCACCACGTGTACACTGGCATGGGCAGACACCACCAAGGAATTCTCTCATCTGGACATTCCTGATTCTTACCATCAACTAAAAAGAAATAAAATAACTGAGAAAATATTCATTACCAATCATGAAGCTAACCGAATTAAAACTTTCTTGATAAGCAGGAACAAGGTCAAACACTGTCCCTTAAGCCTTTCCTCTCTGACATCAATCTATAACCACATGTATATTCTTTCCACAAATCAATTAAGAATATAGTTCTTATTCTTTCACAAGAATTCTTCACAACTCTGAAATCATAAAGGATCTTTAAAAGAGCTGAATTTAATACCACAACATCCATTACTCAGGATTATCTGAGAGTCTGAGTCTCTGAGGCAGAGTTTTTATTTTGGCCACACCCTGTGGCATGCAGAACTTTAGTTCCCAGTCCAGGGATCAAAAACCCTCATATCTGCGTTGGGGGCATGGAGTCTTAGCCACCGGACTGCCAGGGAAGCTCGTGGTAGCCATTTCTTGATAGAATCCTTGGTATTCAGCCTTCTGAAAGCACCTGATATTGGGTCCCACCTTTTGCTGCTTAGGATAACTTCTTGCAGGGTTTGGTTAGAAACTAGAACTTCTGCAGTGGATAGAATTTCTCCTCCAAGTTAAGGTACTTGAAACATTTCTCACCCAATTTCCCCACATCTCATTCACGGAAACAAAAACAGAAAAATAGAAGCAAGCTAAGAAAGAAAAACACTTGAGTGAAACATATAAGCAGAAAAGAGTGAGCTTGTAGGGAAAAATTGAACAGGCAGTTGATCTTTAGAACTGGGGGAGTTCTAAAGTAGAGTTGAGAAAAATCCAGAGATAAAGAGAAAAAGCAGTGAATCTGGGATATCATAACCACCAGCATTCTAGATATCCTAGCCTTCACTCATCTTTTACACAGCGGTCTTCATCCTGACTACAGCTTAGCATCACTTGGGTGGGGATAAGGGCACTCTGATGCCCGAGGTCCAGCCTCCAGAAACTGGTTTAGGTTCAACTGATTAGGGTGGAGCCCGAAGTTTCTTCTCCCTGGAAGATTGTGGATGCAGAAACTAACCCCATGTAAGCATCTGCTAACCTCCACTCTTGCACTGTTTTGGCATCTGAGCCTGGAATGGCTACAGACCTACTATGAAGGAGTTACAATGATCACAAAGAGTTGTAACCAGACTCCCATGACACATTTCAAGCTTCTAGAAAAATCCTTATAAACCAAGTCCACAGATTACAGTATTGAAATTGAAAATTTTCATTCTGCACAGTAGGAAAACTAAAATTTCAGATAAAACTATATTTAAAAAATGGAATGGCTACAGACCTACTATGAAGGAGTTACAATGATCACAAAGAGTTGTAACCAGACTCCCATGACACATTTCAAGCTTCTAGAAAAATCCTTATAAACCAAGTCCACAGATTACAGTATTGAAATTGAAAATTTTCATTCTGCATAGTAGGAAAACTAAAATTTCAGATAAAACTATATTTAAAAAAACATTAATAAAAAGATGAGTCAAAATTAACCTGGAAAGTTATCTCTAAAAGGAGAAGGAGAATTAGAATAGAGTTAACAAGGATATCAGCCTTCTTTAAAAGTAGCCTTGTCTTGATTTTGGAATCATGAAAACATTATATAGAATTATAATTATGAAAAAACTAATTTTTAAAAAAGCAATTCCTAAAATTTCAGAGTAAATTTAAATAAAAGTACCTAAATATCTACTCATCCTGTTGGTTCAAAGAGCTATACAGAAAAGAACTATCAAAGGTGGTTTTAAATAAAATAATTTGAAAACACATTCTCTGCGTGATACACCCATGTGAAGACAGTATGAACTGCCAAAAATAAATCTTATTATGTTTTCAGAAGTCACACTATAAGGTAAAACAAATGAATAATTATGTTAGTATCACTGAGAATTGGGCTTAGACATGAGACAAAGAGAATAGATAATGGGAGAAAAGAGATACAGATGTAAGCACAGTAAGATGAAGTAAAAAACTAGTGTTCTATATCTGATTTGGATTGGAAACACCCATATAAACATATTTGTTTACCTTAAAAATGTATTCTAACTTGGTCTAATGAAAAAAAGCCAAGAAACAATAATCAAGAGCAAGAAGCCCCTCTAGCACCCAGACTATAGTCTTTAAATACCATTTCACACTAAAAGAAGACAGAGCTGCTTAGAGAAATGGATGATTCCAGGGCTGAGCAAATGCTGTACAAAATGAACTGGAAACATCCTGTCACACCAGAAACCAAAAAAAAACAAAACAAACGAAAAAAGACATTAAAAAAAAAAATAGCCTAGACTTCTAGAGTATGTGCAAAAGACTTAGGACCCAACCTGAATGTACTCCCACTGCACAAAGATGGCCAGAGGTTGACACAAGCATAACAAATGAAATGGACTGAAGCAGATCAGAAATGCTTAAATCCATGAGCTCAAACTGACATTCACAAAACCAAACCAAGCAAACAACCATGAAAATTCACTATCCCCTCTGCTCACTAGAGGAGAACCAATTCTCCATTTTGAAAACAGGTTTTAAAAATGGAAAAAATTATTTTCCCCTACTCTCCCTATAAACACTATAGTTCAGCATTAACCAAAGAGCTTAGAACATCCCCACTTTGCAACCCTTAATAAATTAATGGACCTTGAACAAGGATCATGAATAGCTCCAACATCACACACGCACACGCGCGCGCGCACACACACACACACACACGATGTTATGTACCTTATAAGGAAGATATACAACCCTACCTCCTACATAGGAGGTAAAGGGCTTCCCTGGTGGCTCAGAGGTTAAAGCGCCTGCCTCCAATGTTGGAGACCAGGGTTCGATCCCTGGGTCGGGAAGATCCCTGGGAAGATCCCTGGAGAAGGAAATGGTAACCCACTCCAGTATTCCTGCCTGGAAAATCCCATGGATGGAGAAGCCTGGTAGGCTAGAGTCCATGGGGTCGCAAAGAGTCGGACACGACTGAGCGATTTCACTTTCACTTTCACCTCCTACATAGACGAAAGGGGTGAAGAAACTCCAAATGAGCTATATCAAACTTCTAGACCTAAACACCAACCTAAGGTGCCAGAGGAACAAGTTAATTGACACATGGGGAGAAGCGATCAGCCAAATCCAGGCTGTGGGACTCTCTACAGGACAAACAACCTAAAGGCACGGGGTGGAGGGGTCAGAAAGGCAATCTGTATAACCTGTGTCAGCCAAGTGTACCTTATTTAATACTGCTTCCAACAGAAGAGGGGGAAAAGACAACTGTGAGCGCTGGCTAGATACTAATGATATTAAAGTTAATATTTATGCATAAAGACAATAAAGTGAAAGCGAAGTCACTCAGTTGTGTCCAACTCTTTGCGACCCCATGGACTGTAGCCTACCATGTTCCTCTGACCACGGGATTTTCCAGGCAAGAATACTGGAGTGGGTTGCCATTTTCTTCTTCAGGAAATCTTCCCAACCCAGGGATTGAACCTGGGTCTCACGCATTGTAGGCAGATGCTTTACCGTCTGAGACAACAGGGAAGTCTATAAAAATAATGTGTATGCTAAATATGTTTAGTGGGGAGAGATTCACAACTTTTAAAGATACATACTGAAATATTTATGGATAAAAATGATTTGATGTCTTGGAACTTCTTTAAAATAATCTTGGGAAGTAAGGGTGAGTTTCAGATGAATCAAGACTGCTCATTATGGCAATTATTGAAGCTGACTTAGGATGACATAGGGGCTTATTTCCCTTTACCCTTCTGAGTTTTTAGCTGAAGATCCCTGTAATAAATGACATAATAACAAGGGAAAATAGAACAGAAGTTTATTAACATGTATATTTCTGATACACATGCGAAATATCAAGAACTGAGTAACTTCCCTGAGATAGCCCAGGCCATCACCTTAAATGCCATCTCTCCCTAAAGACAAAAGAAAAGGTGATGGAGCGCCAATGAGAGGTTAACAGGAAAAGCAGCTTAAACTACAGTAGGGTTGGGTTTGTTAAGCAGATTTCATCCTTCTTGAAGACTGTCCTTCAAGAGGATTCTGCTGTGATTTAGAGCCATCCTTCTTTTTCTGGTACAGAGAGGGAGACACCTTTACAAATGGAGACTTCCTTTATCAGCGTAAATGTCCCTCAGAAGAGTAACTTCTACTCTGTCTTCAGAGTTTCTCCTGTGTCTATTTCTGAAAAACACAATCAACTCACAACAATCTTTCTGCCAGAGAGCCCTACTCTGGAGTGACACATTGTGTTACCTTTCAGTGTAAATGTCCCTCAGAAGAGTAACTTCTACTCTGTCTTCAGAGTTTCTCCTGTGTCTATTTCTGAAAAACACAATCAACTCACAACAATCTTTCTGCCAGAGAGCCCTACTCTGGAGTGACACATTGTGTTACCTTTTCATTCTATTCTATTTTTGTATTTTTGAAATGTTTTTAAAAATCAACAGGAAATTAAAAAGAAAAAAAAAACTATAGAAAGCAGTTGACAGAGGGGCCAGAGCTATTGCTGGAAAAGCACCTCCTCTTTCCTCTGAGCCTCAGTGGAGGCTGGGGGAAGAGAGAACAGAACTCAGAGAACACGGGTCTAGAAGTCAGAACACTGCGCCTCAGAGACCAGGTCAGCCACCTGCCAGTCACGTGACCCCAAGCCCATCGTGTGCCCTCCTGGGCCTCCGGGTATTTATCTGTGAAAATACCAGCCGAGCCTCCCTCAGAGGAATCCTGGGACACCTAAATGAGCTATAACAGCGCAGAGTGCTCTGAAACCACCAAAAAAACCAAGGATTTTTCATCACTTTTATCATTAGAAGTCCTGGTAAGAGACTTACTCTATTCTTAATGGCAGAGGCTGGGTTCACCAAGGCTTGAAAAACTCATTGTTCCTCACAGGCGACCACAGTGGAACAAGAACTCTTGAGAAAAGCCATGTGTAAAACCAAATTTTCTAGACTATAATTAAAGTTTCACTTCTACCCAGATTTTGAAAAATTTTAACCATTATGAATGCAATCTTTCAAAAAGAGTCTCCTACTTCCTTGACTACATAAAGAAAATGGATTGAGGGGGTTGGAGGTAACAAGTGAAATAGGTGAGGGAACTTAAGAGATACAAACTCCAAATTATAAAGTAAGTAAAAGGGGATTGGGGAGGGAGGTGGGAGGGGGGTTCATGTTTGGGAACGCATGTACACCCGTGGTGGATTCATGTCAATGTATGGCAAAACCAATACAGTATTGTAAAGTAAAATAAAGTAAAAAAAATAAAGATAAAAA
>SJYR01003354.1:211357-230393 GCA_006410655.1 Kobus ellipsiprymnus | reverse complement strand
TCCTCAATAGAATTCAAGCAACCATCACTGGGTACAAAGGCTGTGATTTTTTGCCATTCTTGATGAGCTGAACCCTGACACATTTCCTAATGGAAGAATTTGGTTGTTTGGCTTCAACCCCTACTTTTTCAAGCACCATTCTCTTGGCATGAGAAGCACCTCCAAAAGGCTTGGCCTTCAGGGCTGTGCCCAAATGGGCTTTCTTGCACTATTTATCATGCCGCTTCTGGGCTCGTCGGTGGCTACAGAAATTCTTTTCAGGATGAAGACTGCAACACTTGCTTATTCTGCCAGTGTCACGGGCCTGAACAAAAGACTATCATGTTTAATTTTAACACAAGCTTGGAGGGTATTAAAAGCCCCATCTTACAGCACTTTAGGACCTTGATCAATGTCATAGGATTCCTAACTGCCAGATGCAGACTCTGAGCCCAGGCAGGTAGGACCTCACAGTCTGTTCCCACTCCTCCCATGTCCCACAGGACCCGGAGGTCTCCCTGCCCCAAGACCTGCTCAGAGGCTTCAGCCTGACTCCCCGAGTGGGTCCGTGAGGTCCCTCCAGGCACTCGCAGCCCCTTTGCTCCTACTGCCCCTGACTCAGGTCCTTCATTCTGGAGAGCATCCCCCGAGAGCCCCGTGGTTGGCAGAAGGACACCCTTGCCCCATTCTAGCAGCTTCTCCCTGAAGCCAGCTCCTGGAGGTGGGGTAAGGCCAGGTTGTGAGGAAAATCAGGAGAGAAGCAGGAAGGTATAAGTTGGTGTCAGTGCCTTCCTCTGACTGGGGACCTCCCTCTCTCTCCCTGACTTTTCCCGCCACTCGTGGCAGCTCCCCTCTATGTTCCCCGCAACATTATCTGTGCTCCTGTACGTCTGCTGTGGATCAGAATCACCAGGAGAGGGGGTCAGAAAGCAGAGTCCTAGGCTCCATTCCCGAAGATCTGATCCAAGAGGTCACATAGTGAGGCCTGGGAACTTGAATCTTTATCAAACATCCCAGTGGATTGGGATACACAAAGTCCTGTGAACACTCTGAGAAGCATTTAACAGACCTGTCACTCACATCCGTGGCCCCAGGTCAAGAGTATAAATGAAGCCCATCAGTTCAGTTCAGTTGCTTCAGTTGTGTCCGACTCTTAGTGACCCTATGGACTGTAGCCTACCAGGGTCCTCTGTCCATGCGATTCTCCATGCAAGAATACCGGAGTGGGTGGCCATAGCCTCCTCCAGGAAGTTAGTCGTAGTTCAGTTCAGTTCAGTCGCATCCGACTCTTTGCGGCCCCATGAATTGCAGCATGCCAGGCTTCCCTGTCCATCACCAACTCCCGGAGTTTACTCAGACTCACGTCCATCGAGTCCGTGATGCCATCCAGCCATCTCATTCTCGGTCGTCCCCTTCTCCTCCTGCCCCCAATCCCTCCCAGCATCAAAGTCTTTTCCAATGAGTCAACTCTTCGCATGAGGTGGCCAAATTACTGGAGTTTCAGCTACATCATTCCTTCCAAAGAAATCCCAGGGCTGATCTCCTTCAGAATGGACTGGTTGGATCTCCTTGCAGTCCAAGGGACTCTCAAGAGTCTTCTCCAACACCACAGTTCAAAAGCATCAATTCTTCGGCACCTCAGCCTTTTTCACAGTCCAACTCTCACATCCATACATGACTACTGGAAAAATCATACTATATGCTTAAATATTTAAAAGTTATAAATCAGTCATACAAAACTGTCAAGTACACCTACATAACTATTAAAACCTGGAAGACTGGGGTTTTGGACACTGAGCTCCAAGCCAGAAGTCAGGACAGCAGTGGGAGGGGCTGCCCCAGCCCCCAGGCCTCCCCCTGCTCTTCCCATCTCTGGCTCTGATCCTCTCTGTGCCTTGAGCAATCTGCTGCTCAATCAAGAGCACCTCCCAGCCTTCAGGTCCAATCTCAGGCCACGCTCTTTGTGCCCATAAACAGCTGTATTGTGACCACCTGTCAGGCTGGGACAGAGCCCCAGGAGGAAGGCAGGCACAGGCGCTGGGAGCAGGGATTATGGGGTCCAGGTGCTCAGAGCAGGGCCTGGAGGGGGCAGGGCTCCAGGTGGCCACACACCCCTGGTCCTTGCTGGTGGCCTGCCCCTGGGGAGGGTGCAACTACAGGAGGATGGAGGAGGGCCTCTAAACCAGCGCTTCTCTGACTGTACTGTGAGCAGGACTCACCCGGGATCCAGAGATTCTGAGTCAGTGGGTCTGAGGTAGAGATAAGATTCTGTGTTCTAATGGCTCCCCAGGCCAGTCGATGCTATTGGTCCACAGGCGGCGCTTAGAACAGCAGAGCTCTGGGGTAGGTTGAGTAGAGTTTTCCTGCAAAGGACCAGGAAGTCCATTTGCAGGCTTTGTAGACCTTAAGGTTTCTGCTCAGAAAAACATTTACTCCTGCTTTGCCAGGGTCCAGCCCCAGTGGATCCAGGGTAATTCAAAGTGGGGACAGAATCAGCGATTGATTTAGAGAGAGATAAGGAAAGAATGTTGTAGATAAGAAAATAGAGGAGAGAAAGAGGCTGATATTCCTTGGTTTACATAGAAAGCCAATAAAACCCCCAGACAAGGAGTTTGCCATGTTCACGGAGGCCATAGGTGCCCTCCCAGTTTCCCGAGGGAGTGAAGATGCAGAACATCTTCCCGTTCAGGTCTTAGAAACCCAGGCAGATAAGTGAATGCAGGGAGCCTCTATGCTCCAAGGGATCAGCCTGAAAAAGAGAGGGAAGGAGAGGGAAGGAGAGGGAGGGAGAGATAGAGAGAGAGAGAAAATGATTGATGACTGACGTGGGGTGACCAAGCTTATTCGAGCGAGGCCCCATAGCTTTATTTTCAAAAAGGACTTTTATACCTTTCCCACAAATGATGTTGTGTACATTATCTTCTGGCCTTGGAGGCCTGTGAAACATTTTAAGACCCTCTTTTGATAAAGGCTGCTCAACCAGAAAACTTATTTTCCCTTGAAGTGTTTTTTTTTTCTTTATATTTCTAATCTATGTCAGCCTCAGAAAGTATCAAACAAAGTTACATTTCTCACGGAGTAAAGGTACAGTAAGTTACAATGAAGAAAGAACCAATTAGCTCAAAAGTCTGATGTGGTTAGTTTCAAGGCTACTATTTTGTTTTCTTACATTCCAACTAATGCATTCCCAGGTGCACACTGGATAAGGGATACGGGACCTTGGCAGCAAGCATTGGCTCAACAGTGAAAACTTACAGCAGCACTATTCTAATAGCTTTTAACTCTTTGAAAGGCTCTATGTTTTAGGCTTCCCGTGCCTCTCACAGTTGGGGGGCTGTACACAATCACAGGCATAGTTGTAAAAGTCCAGGTAAGGCAAGTTAGAGAGCCATCAGAGAGGTTTGAGCTGAAACACTCCTTTTATATGCAGGAGACTGTTAACTGGAGCTCTAAGTTAACTTTTTCCAGAGAAAGGTGGTCGGGGATAGCCCCTCTGTAATGTCAGAAGAATAGGTGGAAAGCATAATGCAGCAAGGCAGGAAGACTGGTTTTCGGGGTAGATGCTCGAGAAAGCCCAGGGGGGTTTCCTTGAGGCCTGATCTTGCCTTTGAATTTTGTCAGGCCCCTTTCCTCATGACCTTTGCCACAGGCGGGATTCCCCACGCTGGCTCCTGGCACTGCTTCACTGACTACCCTAAAGCCTTTGATTCTGTAGATCACAACAAACAGGAAAACTTAAAGACCAACTTACCTGTCTCCTGAGAAACCTGTATTCAGGTCAAGAAGCAACAGCTAGAACCAGACATGGAACAACTGCCTGGGTCAAAATTGGGAAAGGAGTATGACCTATATATTGTCACCCTGCTTATTTAACTTATATGAAAAAAAAATGTATATATGTGTATAACTGAATCACTGCTGTACAGCAGAAATTAACACAATGTTGTGTATCAATGATAGATACTTAAATAAATTTTTAAAGAAACAAGAGGAAAAAAAAGCCAAGGGTGTCAGTAGGTTCACTATTAATAATATTAACTCTGGTTACTTGCTTAGCCAGGTGTTTGCCAAATTTTTCCACTTTGAAAATACAATTCTTCCCTAAAGAATTAATCTGAAAAGATACTTTGAGTCCATGAAAATGCTGTGTCTCCCCAAACCCATGAACACTCACCATATATTCAGACAATGATGAATTTTGTCTGAATTATTTGTGACAAAGATGGCTGCTATACAGTAATTTTCAGTCAATCTGTCTACATTTGTGAGTTGACCCTCTACTGCAAAAAAAGGGCTTTCCCTTCCTACTATTTTATGTCTTATAGGAATCAGTATAAATTCATGGATTAAAAAAAAAATCAGTGTTATAAAACATAGGGTTTAAAAGCCCTCAGTCTTCTGTTAAGCATTATTTACTTATTACATTTCTAATGTGATAAAAACTCATTTCAGAGACTCATTTTTTGTCTAGGTAATCTGAAAATTTTAATTAAAATTTTTTTTCATGTAATGTCCTCCAGAATTAAATATGATAAACTTTTGGATAAAACACTGTTTTGGAATACCCCAAGCCTCCACCTATTGGGATGGATACTTGTGAACATGTTTGCTGAGTAAAAGAGTGAATTTAGTCAGAACTATCCAATGTGAACTTTTTATAGAACATTCCTAGTGTGTCTAAGTCTTAACCTTGGTTCTTCTTAAAAAAATCATACAATCCCAGTTTGACTCTAAAGGCAAGTCAGATGGGCCTGGAGTACAGATGGAGGTCTCACAGGGCTGGGGCATGTGACTCCTTCTAGTAATGCTATTTTTTAGGTCTAAATTCAAATAAATATATATCTCCCAGTTTTCAACACACATTGCTGTTTTAGTTTTTGGAAAAAAGAAACACTTTCCTTAGAACATTAGGTTAAAAAACAAAAGCTCAGTTAATCTACATTCTTTCTGTTTTTAAAGGAAAATTAACAGCTTACACATAAAACCTTGTGTTTAAAAATTCTGAAGGTTTTAAAGTGACGTATTGTGCTTCCAGGGACCTTCTTCAACATTAGGACCATGCTGCTGACTCAAGAATAGAATTGGTAAATTATATGTACAGTATTGTTTTTAGACTTGGGGGAAAAAAAAGCCCTTAAACATGAACAGGAATTTAATTATTTCTAACTTTTTAATGCTATTAAAAAACATTTATAATGTATAGTAGGGCTTTTTGAAAGCCTGTGTGCTCTAATTTTAAGATAAATATGATGGTAACAATTAATAAAGAGGATAGTGCTGGAGAGGGTAGTACTAACTGATAGCTAATCACATAACCAGCATCGTTCAAAAGCAGTGTTTCTCACCTGTCTGGGATTAAATATCAGTTTTATTTAATTTTCAGGCCATTGCAAGCTAATCAATGACCCACTGTGCACGGCTAGTGTGCAGCTCAGCAACGGGCCCCTCCCCCCCATAGTGCAACCCTCACACTGGTCCCCGGGGTGTTCAGGATCCCACCCATCCTGAGGGTGGGTGTCACAGCAATATAAAGGGTTGTGAGTTTCTAGCTTTCTTGAATTTCCTGTACTTATTTCTAAGTGAAAGTGAAGTCGCTCAGTTGTGTCCAACTCTTTGTGACCCCATGCACAGTAGCCTGCACCAGGCTCCTCTGTCCACGGGATTTTCTAGGCAAGAGTAGTGGAGTGGGTTGCCATTTCCTTCTCCAGGGAATCTTCCTGACCCAGGGATTGAACCCAGGTCTCCCGCATTGTAGACAGACACTTTACCATCTGAGCCACCAGGGAAGTACTTATTTCTAACCGGGTTACAAACAGGTTATGGACTGGCACTAGTGTACAGACCACACTGTCACTGTCATAATTAATCTTTGCAACAGCCCTCTGAGAATCACATTATCCCCACCTCAACTTTCAGACAAAGACCCTGAAGCACAGTGGGCTTCCCAACCTTAAGAGCCCACACTTACCAGGTAGCAGAACTTGAATCCAAATCCAGTCAGTGCCCAGAGGAGCCAGTATTTGTCCCTGACTCCAGAGTTTGTGCTTCTCCCCATGTGCTTGTGTCATTTTAACTACACGTGGAGGAGGAACAGTTTGGTTTAGGCCATCAGATGAGGACCTCCTCAAGTACACCTTCTTCAGTCTACACCTCCTTCATCCACACCCATCCTATTCTCCTGTCCTGGTGATAAGAATCACCAAGAACAGTGATTTCTTCCTGTGTCTTTGGACGCTCTTAGTCCATCCATCATCCCAACCAAAGCAATTGTTTAAGAGAGCAGGAACTATACTCATTTTCTAGACAATAGACAAAGAAGCTGAGATTCAGAGGCTGAGGTGCTTACCCAAGCATGTAACTAAGACTACGTGGCTGTAGGATGTCTAGAGCCTATTTTGTCAAGGATGGTGCCATTCTAATATCCTGGCACCTTGACTGGTTACTACTTGTCCATATCCACACTGCTAGTGAGTAGTAGAGAAAGGACAGATCAGTGTGACTGACTCAAAAACCAGGGCTTTCTGTTATCCCAAACTACCTCTTAAAATCTCAAAGTTGTAAAGTTGACAAGGAAGGTTTGCTCTCAGTCATCATTTGTTCATTCCACAAACACTGAGCACCCTCTATGTACAAATACTCTGCTGGAAGACATAATTTAAAAGTGAACAGGGCACAGTTTCAAGTCTTACCACCTGTGAACTGGAGCTGACTGTGGCTCAGATCATGAACTCCTTATTGCCAAATTCAGACTGAAATTGAAGAAAGTGGAGAAAACCACTAGACCATTCAGGTATGACCTAACTCAAATCCCTTATGATTATACAGTGGAAGTGAGAAAAAGATTTAAGGGACTAGATCTGATAGACAGAGTGCCTGATGAACTATGGACACAGGTTCATGACATTGTACAGGAGTCAGGGATCAAGACCATCCCCAAGAAAAAGAAATGCAAAAATGCAAAATGGCTGTCTGACAAATACCTGAGAAAAGAAGAGAAGTGAAAAGCAAAGGAGGAAAAAAAAAAAAAGGAGAAAAGGAAAGATATACCCATGTGAATGCAGAATTCCAAAGAATAGCAAGGAAAGATAGGAAAGATTTCCTCAGCAATCAATGCAAAGAAATAGAGGAAAACAATAGAATATGAAAGACTAGAGCTCTCTTCAAGAAAATTAGAGATACCAAGGAAACATTTCATACAAAGATGGGCTCAATAAAGGACAGAAATTGTATGGACCTAACAGAAGCAGAAGATATTAAGAAGACATGGCAAGAATACACAGAAAAACTATACAAAAAAGATCTTCATGACTCAGATAATCACTATGCTATGATCACACACCTAGACCCACACATCCCAGACTGTGAAGTCAAGTGGGCCTTAGGAAGTATCACTAGGAACAAAGATAGTCGAGGTGATGGAATTCCAGTTGAGCTGTTTCAAATCCTAAAAGATGATGATGTGAATGTGCTGCACTCAATATGTCAGCAAATTTGGAAAACGCAGCAGTGGCTATAGGAGTGGAAAAGATCTGTTTGCATTCCAGTCCTAAAGAAAGGCAATGCCAAAGAATGCTCAAACTACCACACAATTGCACTCATCTCACACGCTAGTAAAGAAATGCTCAAAATTCTTCAAGCCAGGCTTCAGCAATATGTGAACCGTGAACTTCCAGATGTTCAAGCTGGTTGTAGAAAAGGCAGAGGAACCAGAGATCAAATTGCCAACATCCGATGGATCATCAAAAAAGCAAGAGAGTTCCAGAAAAACATCTATTTCTGCTTTACGACTCTGGCAAAACCTTTGACTGTGTGGACCACAATAAACTGTGGAAAATTCTGAAAGAGATAGGAATACCAGACCACCTGACCTGCCTCTTGAGAAACCTGTATGCATGTCAGGAAACAACAGTTAAAACTGGATATGGAACAACAGACAGGTTCCAAATAGGAAAAGGAGTACATCAAGGCTGTATATTGTCACCCTGCTTATTTAACTTATATGCAGAGTACATCATGAGAATTGCTGGGCTGGAGGAAGCACAAGCTGCAGACAAGATTGCTGGGAGAAATATCAATAATCTCAGATATGCAGATTACATCACCCATATGGCAGAAATTGAAGAAGAATTAAAGAGCCTCTTGATGAAAGAAAGGAGAGTGAAAAAGTTGGCTTAAAGCTCAACATTCAGAAAACTAAGGTCATAGCATTCCGGTCCCATCACTTCATGGCAAATAGTGGGTAAACAGTGGAAACAGTGGCTGACTTTATTTTTCTCGGCTCCAAAATCATTTCCAATGGTGACTGTAGCCATGAAATTAAAAGACGCTTAATCCTTGGAAGGAAAGTTATGACCAACCTAGACAGGATATTAAAAAGCAGAGACATTACTTTGTCAACAAAGGTCCATGTAGTCAAGTCTATGGCTTTTCCAGTAGTAATGTATGGATGTGAGAGTTGGACTATAAAGAAAGCTGAGCACAGAACTGAACTGTGGTGCTGGAGAAGACTCTTGAGAATCCCTTGGACTGCCAGGAGATCCAACCAGTCAATCCTAAAGGAAATCCGTCCTGGGTGTTCATTGGAAGGACTGATGTTGAAGGTGAAATGCCAACATTTTGGCCACCTGATGCGAAGAGCTGACTCATTTGAAAAAACCCTGATGTTGGGAAAGATTGAAGGCAGGGGGAGAAGGGGACAACAGAGGATGAGATGGTTGGATGGCATCACCGACTCAATGGACATGAATTTGGGTAAACTCCAGGAGTTCGTGATGGACAGGGAGGACTGGCACGCTGTGGTTCATGGGGTAGCAGAGTCATACATGACTGAGCGACTGAACTGAACACTCACAGTCAGGGCAGGCTACATGCACAACAGAAAGAACAGGCCCTTTGTTTAAAAATAATGTATCTCAAGATGGTGACAACAGGACACTAATCCAGTATGGTTCAGTTTAACATGAGAGTTGCTCAGGGTAACACACAAATCTGAGTTACCTAGGATGATGACTTATCTTAACATGACTTCCTAGAAGAGGTGACAACTGGGCTGACCCTGGACAATGATGATATCTCCCCTACATGGACCTTCTCCTCTATTTTTTAGAACAGAGGGTATTCAGGATAATCACTGAGTCATCATTTTGATTTAAACGTCAGTCATCAAGAGTTTCCCCCACAGTACACCCTCATCACCTACCTCTGGAGCTGTGATACATGCCAAGGGGGAACATGGAGACATGCTGTCCTGACCTCCTTTTCAAGGACTTGCTGTCCAGCAGCTGTAAGTGCTGCCACTGGGCAACCTTAAACCACCAGCCCCTGTTGGGGCAGCCTACATTCAATGATCCATCCCAGGTGGAGGAATAAAGGCCTGGTAACTGGATGTGTCAAGACAACCCTTAAGGGCCATCATAACTCCAAACTCCCATGGGGTCAGCTCAGGTCGTCTGGCCAGTGATCCAGCTTTATCCTTCCCTCTGCCTTACCCTGTTTCTTCCCTCCTGATTCCACAGTGTTGACCCCAAGGGCACCCCTGATACACATCCCATCACTAAACTCCATCCGAGTCTGCATCCCAGAGAGCCAGCCTGAAACACGTATCAGAAAACATTCCACTATTTGGGGAGGATTTTTATTGAAAATTACTGGTTACACATGTACTTATAACATTTTAAAACCTCCCAATAAAATACAAAATGGTAGAAACAAGGACCTTTAGTGTGAATGTGGTTACCTTTGGTTTAAAATTCACAATCTAGTGTAGTCTAACCAAATGAAATTAAGTTATATATTAATAACAAAAGACAACTATATGTTGAACCATATGAAAGTGCCATTTTATAGCTTATAAAAAGACTGAATGTTAGCAGTTCCACAGGGTTCAATATAAAAGAAAAAATTCATTAGCATTTGAAATTTAGAGAACATTATTGGAGAAGGAAATGGCAACCCACTCCAGTACTCTTGCCTAGAAAATCCCATGGATGGAGGAGCCTGGTGTCCATGGGGTCACAAAAAATCGGACACACTGAGCAACTTCACTTCACTTCATACTTATAAATAACCAATGGGTAAAAGATGTAGTTAATGAATTAAATTAGGAATTAGAAAATACATAATATTATGGCTATTGATGATGGTGAGTACCAAAACTTGCAGGTTGCAGCTCAAGTGGATCTTAGGAAAAAAGTCAGCTTTATATACTTATATTAGAAAAATGACAACATTACTAATCTCTTTTTAATTTAAGAATTAGAGGGAAAACATCAATGTTAAGGAAAATTTGAAGGAAAGAAAGAATGATATGATGAACTAATGAAAAAAGAGCATTAATCAAGCAAAAAGTTGATTATTTGAAAACCGGAAAAAGTTATGCAAGATTATTCATAAGAAAGAAGGCTAAAAGAAAATTAAAAAGCGAAAAGAACACAGTTAAAGATGCTGCAGAGATTAAACATACAAGATATTGTGAATACATTTATGTCAATCAAGCTCAAAACTCACAGGAAACAGGTTCTTCCTAGAAAAATGAAACTTATCAAAATGACTCTGCAGAAATAACACACTAAAGAGGAAGCACATAATTACCAAAAGTTCTCCAGACAGTGTGGCTGCACAACACTGTGAATGCGATTAATGCCACTGGACTGTGTGAGTAGAAACAGTTATATGGCAAAATTTATGTTATATATACTTTACCACAATTTGTAATATTAAAAAAAAATAAAATTCTCTATCTAGAAGATAGTCTAGCACACATCTGTCCTTCATTAGCAAATCCCCTACAAGGGCTCCTATTTTGAGACAGCATATTTTCTCTTCCTTCTCTTTTAGAACATATAATATTGTCCTTTGATATTTAACTATGTATCTATTTTTGTTGTTGTTGCTACTTAAACTATAGTATATTATATGTTTTTCCTGTCAGGTTTCTCTATAGTATTTTAACCAGAGGTCTTTTAGTAGAAAAATGGACCCTAAAGGAAGTGGTGACACAAAACAGTGCCTTCACACAGTCTTCAAAGTAAACAGAACCCCTGATATAACTGGAAAGTAATAGGTAATTCTGGGAACAGTAAAAAAAAACATCTGTGACAACTTTGTCTCAAATCTTAGAAAATGAGTTTAGCTCTGGAGTCTCTCAAGACACAAAACCTGGGAGACAGCTTTTACTGGTGGCCCGCACATCTGATTTGGATAAGAAAGCAAGTAATATAACATTTAAATAAACATAACAAATCTTTTTTCAAGAGCTTGAAATCAATGAGTGAAGTTGGATAACTAACATCTTGTAATGTGTAAATATTTGTTGCTGGTGTAAAAAAAGCAGAATATAGTTTATGCAGTGCAAAACCAATTGGAAAAAAAGCCTTTGTAGTAGACATAAACTCATGGTAGAATCGCAGTGTTGACTCAAAAATTGTGAAGGCTGAGGGCTGTCCACTGGAAACATTCATAACCACAAGGTCACTGTGATATCTGACTGTCTCCTTTTGAAGTACACCTGAGGGAGAAAAACACAAAAACAACATGTTTAAAAGTTTTAAAGTCCTCCTCCTAAGGGAACACATTTCTAGGTTTCCTTCTTCATGTGAAACAATCATATTACTATTGGAGGCACAGTTTTAAAAAACCCAGGTTGTATTTATTCTATGGAGGAAGTAGCCCCATTAAAACCCTCAGTGGGGCTGGATTTAATGCCAAACAACCTGTAGATCTCCTAGATTTCTGATCATTCTGAGTCACAGATATGCTTTATCACTACAGTAAATTGATAAGCAAAATCATTTATTCCCTGAAATAAATTAAAAACAGGGTAACAAAGAGGATAGGAAAACTAGCATCTGAACAGGGTTTGTCATTTTCACACATAAAAGGAGCACAACAGATTTGGATGCTAATATCAGGTTGTTATCTTTATATTTTATAAACTCTGATTGACAGGCACTAAAACACTGGCATATATATATGAAATATCCTGGTGTTTAATTTGTGTGGCAAAGCAGTTATAGAGTCTGTTAGAGATGTGATCTGTGGATAGTGGGTCCCAAGAATGAAAAGAGAAACGCTTTAACAATGACTCAACCAAAAGACTTCTCTAAAATATAAGATGATACCCAATAATAGGACAGATCTCTACCAGACCTTTGAGCTCTTGAATTCTACCAAATTCTAGCTGAACTGGAAGAGATAGAGGTTTCTTCAGTGTATAATCAGAACACAGAGGAAGTGAAGTACTGTCAAGTTCCACAGTCATCAGTTTTAGTAGCTGTGTTGTGTCTCGGTTCCTTACAGATGTACATAACAAGATAAAATAATGTCAGGGCTTGTGAAGCCTTCTCTCTGAACATGTTTGGGCAATAAACGACTTCAAGTGTAACTCTTTTTCCTCAAAGAACAGTGTGAAAAGTTTTGTTTGAGTCTTTAAAACAGAAAATGTATCCTCTATCAGAGGCTGACTCGTGTCACAAACTGGGTTGCTTAGACATATGATTCCAGATCTCTTTTATAGAACCTGACCCCGCAAGTGCATTGTGAGTGCTGTAATGAGAGAGAATGAACTTCACACACGAAACAGAAAAGCACTAGGACCCCTACCTTCACAGTAAGCGCACTTTCTTACTCTCTTATTGCTAACATAACCTGCTCTGCACATGAAATGCTATATATTTAAATGTCACTTAAGGAGAAAAATGAACCCTCCAAGAATGCTTGGGCCCACTGGCTGAAATCTGAGGCTATTTCCATTTTAAATGGAAGCACTTTAAAAAAGCCTTGTGTGGGAGTAGGGGGGAGGTTAATTGCATATCATCCTCCTCCTCCATTTTATTAAGCTAGACATATTTGGTGATTATATACTTATGTACTTTTTTGGTGAAACTAAAAACAGTTAAAGGAACCAAAAAATAAATTCACTTCATTTTCTACTGTTTAATATTCTTTCCAAAATCATCTGGTTGTTTTCTCCATAACCCTTTTCAATACAATTTTTTATAAAGAAAATATTACTTTTAGCAACTTTTAACTGAAAAGGACTTTGTTTCATGGTCTGAAAACTGAATACTGCAAAGGATGTTCAGCAGTTGGGGACCCCTGATTTAGAGTCTCTTAAGTGACCTAGAAGAACTATGGGTATATTTGTTTTATTATTGGGAAGCAACATTTCTACCTACAGCCTTTTACAAAATGATCCCACTTTTATACCATAAAATGCTCTATATTCTCAAAGCACTTAAGCATCTGCTCTCTCATTTGATCCCTGTGATAAGTGTGAAGAAGCCAGCAGGGCTATAATCCTGCTCTACACACAGGTGAGGACCTGAGGCTCAGAGACCTGGGGGACACAAGGCCACATGGATGCCAAGTGCCTGCTCCATCTATTCAACTGGACCAGGCTCCTAGAGCAAGAATATGAGAATTTTATAACCACTGGGCTTTTTAGGTGATTTCACGAATAGACAAAACAACACCTCTGTTACACACTGGGAACAAAGAAACTTCAAAAAATCTCAACCTGATGTGCTTCATCACAGAACAGAATGGATGACAGACATTTATTCTTGGAGCTGAAAGGCTCTGAAAAGCTGTTGCTGAACCACGAAAGATGCCATGATTCTTGGCCTCCAGAGGAAAATAATTCAATCTGGGGCCAGTGATGAGGCCTGATCACTCAAAGCTTTTATGTAATAAAGTGTTATTAAAGTATAAAAGAGATAGAGAAAGCTTCTGACATAGACATCAAACGGGAGCAGAAAGAGTGCCCCCTGCTAGTCTTTAGGTGGATGGTATATAGCTACTAGTAGTAGTAGTGTTAGTCGCTCAGTCGTGTCTGACTCTTTGCAACCACATGGAGTGTGGCCCGCCAGGCTCCTCTGTCCATGGGATTCTCCAGGCAAGAATACTGGAGTGGATGGGTCATTCCATTCTCCAGAGAATCTTTCTGACCCAGGGATCTAACCCAGGCCTCCTGCATTGCAGGCAGATTCTTTACCATCTGAGCTACAGGGAAGATCCATATAGCTATTAGCAGTCTGCTAATTAGAGAAAGAAAAGTTTCAAAACTCAGAGACTGGCACCAGGCCCCTCTCATACAACTTGCATTTTGACATAACATTGCCACAAGGAAAGTTGTCCCTGGCCATAAAATGATTGACATGAATCTTGAAGAAAGGCAGGTTTCTAAGCAAATAATGTCTCATTGACATAGCTTAAGAGAATATTTGCATGAGTAAAACATTCTGGTTTGTCAAGTCCATTCTGAATCTTAGGGGGAGCCCACTTGAAGGCAGAGCCTAGGGTAAATACATAGCTCATTAACATAGTTTAAGACAAACATTTTCATAAGAAAAATGCATTGGTTGCCTCAAGGTTTGAGAAAAGTTAAGTTCAGGTTGAACCAGGTATCCTATGGAAACACAGAATTTTAAAAGAAACCTCTTTTTAAATTTGTATCAGTTCAGTTCATTCACTCAGTCCTGGCCTACTCTTTGCCTACTCATGGACTGTAGCATGCCAGGATTCCCTGTCCATCACCAACTCCCAGAGCTTACTCGAACTCATGCCCATTGTGTCACTGATGCCATCCAACCATCTTATCCTCTGCCAACCCTTCTCCTTCTTCCTTCAATCATTCCCAGGATAAAGGCCTTTTCAAATGAGTCAGTTCTTCACACCAGGAGGCCAAAATACTGGAGTTTCACCTTCAGCATCAGTCCTTCCAATGAATATTCAGGACTGATTTCCTTTAGGATGGACTGGTTGGATCTCCTTGCAGTCCAAGGGACTCTCAAGAGTCTTCTCCAACACCACAGTTCAAAAGCATCAATTCTTTGGTGCTCAGCTTTCTTTATTGTCCATCTCTCACATCCGTACATGACTACTGGACAAACCATAGCTTTGAATGTATGGTTAACCATTGCTTTAACCTTTGTTGTTAAAGCAATGTCTGTTTTTTAATATGCTGTCTATTTTGGTCATAACTTATCATCCAAAGAGCAAGTGTCTTTTAAATTCATGGCTGCAGTCACCATCTTCAGTGATTTTGGAGTCCCCCAAAATAAAGCCTATCATTGTTTCCATTGTTTCCCCATCTATTTGCCATGAAGTGATGGAACCAGATGCCATGATCTTAGCTTACTGAATGATGAGCTTTAAGCCAACTTTTTAGTTCTCCTCTCTCCTCATCAAGAGGCTTTTTAGTTCTTCTTCACTTTCTGCCATGAGGGTGGTGTCATCTGCATATCTGAATTTATTGATATTTTTCCCAGCAATCTTGTTTACAGTTAGTACTTCATCCAGTCCAGCACTTCTCATGATGTACTGTGCATATAAATTAAATAAGCAGGGTGACAATATGTAGCCTTGATGTACTCCTTTCCTGATTTGGAACCAGCCTGTTGTTCCATGTCCAGTTTTTACTGTTGCTTCCTGACCTGCATATAGATGTCTCAGGAGGGAAGTCAGGTGGTCTGGTATTCCCATCACTTGAAGGATTTTGCACAGTTTGCTGTGATCCATAGAGTCAAATGCTTTGGCATAGTCTATAAAGCAGAAGTAGATGTTTTCCTGGAACTCTCTTCCTTTTTTGATAATCCAATGGATGTTGGCAATTTGATTTCTGGTTCTTCTGCCTTTTCTAAATCCAGCTGCTTAAACATCTGGGAGTTCATGGTTCGCATCCTGTTGAAGCTTGGCTTGGAGAATCTTGAGCATTACTTTGCTAGTGTGTGAGATGAGTGCAGTAGTTCAAACATTCTTTTCTATTGCCTTTCTTCAGGATTGGAATGAAAACTGACCTTTTCCGGTCCTGTGGCCACTGTTGAGTTTTCCAAATCTGCTGGCATACTGAGTGCAGCACTTTCACAGCATCATCCTTTAGGATTTTAATTAGTTCAACTAGAATTCCATCACCTCCACTAGCTTTGTTCGTAGTGATGCTTCCTAAGGCCCACTTGACTTTGCATTCCAGGATATCTGTCTCTAGGTGAATGATCACACCATCGTGATAATCTGGGTCATAAATATCTTTTTTGTCTTCTTCTTCTTCACATTTTTGCCACCTCTTCTTAGTATCTTGTGCTTCTGTTAGGTCTTTACCATTTCTGTCCTTTATTGAGCCCATCTTTGCATGAAATGTTCCCTTGGTATTTCTAATTTTCTAGAAGAGATCTCTAGTCTTTCCCATTCTATTGTTTTCCTCTGTTTATTTGCATTGATCACTGAGGAAGGCTTTCTTATCTCTCCTTTCTATTCTTTGGAACTCTGCATTCAAATGGGTATATCTTTCCTTTTCTCCTTTGCCTTTAGCTTCTCTTCTTTTCTCAGCCATTTGTAAGGCTTCCTCAGACAATCATTTGCCTTTTTGCATTTCTTTTTCTGTGGATATAAATCTGTATAAAGAAGGGGAAAAATATAACAATAGTATTTTATTTCCTCCTGCAGCTTAAGAGAGAGAGAGAAAATGTCTGACACTTGCAGCCTATTCCCTCCATTTGGAGTCCCCTGGTCTTCTTGCCTGCTACCCTCTCACCTCCAATTTTACATGTTGAAGTCTTAAACCCCCCAGTACAATAGAATGTGACTGTATTTGGAGACAGCAGGAGGTGGAATGGGATTCATGTTTGGGAACGCTTGTACACTCGTGGTGAATTCATGTCAATGTTTGGCAAAAGCAATACAGTAAAGTAAACTAAAGTTTAAATAAAAATTTCAAAAAAAAAAAAAGAAACAAAGTTTAAATGAAATCATACAAGTGAGTCCTAATTTAACAGACTGGAATTTTCGTAAGAAGAAACCAGGACACAGGCTCACACAGAGGGAAGAGCATATGAAACACAGAGAGAAGATGATGTCTACAAGACAAGGAGTGAGGCCTCAGAGGAAGCCAACCCTGCTGACACCTTGACTTCAGACTTCCAACCTCCAGGGCTGTGAGGATATAAGTTTCTGCTGTTTAAGTTGCCTACTCTTTGGTCTTTGTATGGCAGCTCTAACAAACTACTGCCCCCTTTAGCTTTATGTATCTAAAAGGGACTTTCTCTACTATTTCATGGATCATCCTAAAAGGGTCAATCAGATAGTGATCAGCTCACCTGAGCTAGGAGTTCAAGAAGTGGAAGCACCTTCTTCAGATGTTGGGTTTTCTTTTCAGATGAATGAATTCTGTTCTATTAGAGCAAAAGCCTTGTGACTTAGGATAATGGTCCCAGTGTTATAGCTCTGAACAATAAATTGATACCTGATGCTTGCACATGCAAAAAACTGATAATCTGACAGTTTATCCTCCTAAGAGGTTGTAGAGTATGCAGAAATAATGTCAAGGTGGCATGAGAATTCAGAAATGTATTTCTTTCTGTAGAGAGACTTGATCCACTGGCAGGACTGAAATCCAACAGTTAGGTTCTGCCACCCTGTGAACTTCAGTAACTGGCCCTACCTTGGCTACTATGTGACAGGAGAAGTGTTCTCAGGTTTGAAACAGAACACAGTACCTAGGATAGCACTCAGCCTCCCTTAGCAACTCCTTCTCTGTGCAGAAAACTATGAAGAAGGGAAAATACATCCGTAATTTAACACCCAGAGATAAATTTTTAATAGGGAAGCCACATCCCACCCTGAACCATACATGTTAAGGGGCAAGAACATCAGACCTTCCTTCCCTCCCTCTATATTCCCATCAATCCCAATCCCACTTCCACCTTGTTCCAGACAGACTTAGAGATTGCTGTATGACAATGGCCAAGGCTTTTAAACCAGACTTTGGTTGCCACTACTCAAGGGCTTCTCTGATGGTGCAGAGGTTAAAAGCTTCTGCCTGCAATGTGGGAGGGAGACCTGGGTTCGATCCCTGGGTTGGGAAGATCCCCTGGAGAAAGAGGTGGCAACCCACTCCAGTATTCTTGCCTGGAAAATCCCATGGATGGAAGAGCTTGGTGGGCTATAATCCACAGGTTACAAAGAGTTGGACACGACTGAGCGACTTCACTTTCACTTCACTTTCACACCTCTGTTAGGAAGGTACCATGTGACCTGAATGTTACACACTGAGCCCCTTCCTTACACCACATACCATGCTTCACACACATCATCTCTGTGAAAGTGCTTTGTAAACCTTCAAGCACCATTCAGACTACAGTGTAAAGGTATTGTGAGTTCTTGATTTGTGCTGATGACAATTGCACCTTCTAGAAGGTAGACTAAACATGGGGGGCAAATGGACCTAATTTTAAACAACAAAGAATTAGGGAGAAAGTGACAATATCAGGTAAGAGTTTTCTTTACAGATTCAGTTCAGTTCAGTCGCTCAGTCATGTCCGACTCTGCGACCCTATGAATCGCAGCACTCCTGGCCTCCCTGTCCATCACCAACTCCCAGAGTTCACTCATACTCACGTCCATCGAGTCAATGATACCATCCAGCCATCTCATCCTCTGTTGCCCCCTTCTTCTCCTGCCCCCAATCCCTCCCAGCATCAGAGTCTTCTCGAATGAGTCAACTCTTTGCATGAGGTGGCCAAAGTATTGGAGTTTCAGCTTCAGCATCAGTCCCTCCAAAGAAATCCCATGGCCGATCTCCTTCAGAATGGACTGGTTGGATCTCCTTGCAGTCCAAGGCACTCTCAAGAGTCTTCTCCAACAACACAGTTCAAAAGCATCAATTCTTTGGTTCTCAGCTTTCTTCACAGTCCAGCTCTCACATTCATACATGACCACGGGAAAAACAATAGCCTTGACTAGACGGACCTTTGTTGGCAAAGTAATGTTTCTGCTTTTGAATTGTTATCTAGGTTGGTCATAACTTTTCTTCCAAGGAGTAAGCATCTTTTAATTTCATGGCTGCAGTCACCATCTGCAGTGATTTTGGAGCCCAGAAAAATAAAGTCTGACACTGTTTCCACTGTTTCCCCATCTATTTGCCATGAAGTGATGGGACCAGATGCCATGATCTTCATTTTCTGAATGTTGAGTTTTAAGCCAACTTTTTCACCCTCCTCTTTCACTTTCCTCAAGAGGCTTTTTAGTTCCTCTTCACTTTCTGCCATAAGGGTGGTGTCAT
>SJYR01003354.1:195323-206016 GCA_006410655.1 Kobus ellipsiprymnus | reverse complement strand
TCGCGAAGAGTCGGACACGACTCAGCGACTTCCCTTTCACTTTTCACTTTCATGCATTGGAGAAGGAAATGGCAACCCACTCCAGTGTTCTTGCCTGGAGAATCTCAGGGATGGGGGAATCTGGTGGGCTTCCGTCCATGAGGTCACACAGAGTCGGACATGACTGAAGCGACTTAGCAGCAGCAGGCTTGTCATAGTTTTTCTTTCAAGGAGCAAGTGTCTTTTAATTTCACAGATGCAGTCACTATCTGCAGTGATTTGGGAGCCCAAGGAAATAAAGTCTGTCACTGATTCCATTGTATCCCCATCTCTTTGCCATGAAGTGATGGGACCGGATGCTATGATCTTAGTTTTTGAATGCTGAGTTTTAAGTCAGCTTTTTCACTCTCCTCTTTCATGTTCATCAAGAAGTTCTTCAGTTCC
This sequence comes from Kobus ellipsiprymnus, assembly GCA_006410655.1. Lineage (NCBI taxonomy): Eukaryota > Metazoa > Chordata > Mammalia > Artiodactyla > Bovidae > Kobus > Kobus ellipsiprymnus. The sequence goes on along the minus strand of SJYR01003354.1, from coordinate 205,593 downwards.
TCTTCACTTTCTGCCATAAGGGTGGTATCATCTGCATATCTGAGGTTATTTAAATAGCTGATAAATGAAGAGAAGCAAAAGGAGAAAAGCAAAGATATACTCATCTGAATGCAGAGTCCCAAAGAAAAGCAAGGAGAGATAAGAAAGCCTTCCTCAATGATCAATGCCAAGAAATAGAGGAAAACAATAAAATGGGAAAGACTAGAGACCAGGTGACAGGTCCAAATTCTGTCCTTCCTCAGTTTCCCTAACCAACCACACATTCCAAGGTGACAGTATTTCTAAGAATTAGATAATAAAAAGAATCTGCTACCATTAATGCCATCAATGCTACAATACCAAAAACCAAAAATAAACCTTCAGGGTACGGTTAGGAGCAAAGAATTTAATTGAACAGACCCTTAACTGAACTGGAGACCAAGCCATTTTTCTGCTGCTATGTCTAAAGCCTGACAAAGGGCTTGAAATAGGTAAATTTCACAGCATTATTTATTTATAATGGAAGAATGGAGCTTTAGGGGACAATTTTGAAGTACAATGTTGAGAGGTAAGAACAAAGTGACAGGTAAAATCTAGAAATAAAAGGTTACTTTTCCAATCTGCATCAAAAACACAAAATGAACAAGTAAGGATGCCTGACACAAAACATTTCTAGAAATTAAGAGTCACTGTTGGGCAGTCTTGAATGTCACCCCATTCCTCATGAAAGTCTGCATGTTGAGCCCACTTCCTACTGTGATGTCTAGTCCAGGTAACCGGATGCACTGTTTGGAGCCTAGAGCATCCCCTTGGTTGGGGATGACCCAACTCCTGTCATCTGCCTCCCCAGAGCTCACTCCTGTGCACATCCAGCTCAGGGAGTGAGGCCACAGGCACTACCTCAGTGCTGACAGCCTGGTATCTACTCAGTGTCCCCACTGATGTACCATCTGACAATGCACGTGAGGTAGGGTGGGACGTGACATTCCAGGAACTGCCCAAGTCAAAAGAGATAGTTCTATTATCATCAGACATAGAGAACTCTGGGTATTACCGCCACTCACTAGTGATTATTGCCTGTTTTATACGGACCATCAAAATACCTTAAAGTACTTCCATTCCTTGTGATTATTTGCTGTCCGAAGTTTTTCCTTTGAGGGATGCTTTTCTTATTTTATAAAGCCACATGCTAACATTTATTGAAACCGAGCAAGCAACACAGGGAAAGGACAAGGAAAGAGATAAAACAAAAAAGAGAGAGAAGAGGAATAAATGGAGAAAGGAAATCGAGCTAAGGAAGGAAATATTAAATTACTAACGAAGAAAGAGCCAACCAAACCTGGAAGGAAGGAACTAGACAGATATCCAGAGACCAAAGCCTGGAGCCTGACATGTGTGCAGAACAGAGCTATTGCGTAAAAGACTCACTGGTTGTTTATTTAGTCTCTCCTCCCTGATTTGCCTTTCTTTCCAAACTCTCATCTGTGATGCAGAAGCTGGGTCTCTGCAAGTCACTGCAACAGTTCAGAGACTCTTTTGCCAGGTGGCCTTTGTTAGGTCCTGCCAGTAGGGGGCACTAGAGGGAGACAAGGTGGGAAACACCGCTAATGTGCTACCTGATTCTGCTACTCGCATCACCTCAGCACTGGGACCTGACTCCAGCTCCCAGCTATTAGCACATGGAGAACCAGCCCCATCCTGCTCCCTCACAAATATGACCAGCAACCGGGCAGTGACCTCTCCTTGGAGGTCTGAGCATCAATTCTTTAGGGCCTCTCTTCCGAGTTCTGAGCCTGGAGATCTGTCCGAGGTTATGGTAGCTGCTTTCTAAAATCATTACCCCAGTGTGTCATTTTGCTACTCCTCTAATCCCTATGTAATACCTTTCTTAGATTAAATCCTTTCAGTTAAAAAATACTGTTTTTCTCACTAGACTTTTTCTTCTCACGGACTCCTGAGAAATTCTACCACTTTAGCCATCAACCTCCTGACAGTCTAGAGTCTATTTTTTTGATGAGGGAATCCAAAAATGCTGAAACAACTATGACACAGAGAAAATGACTATGTTCTGCACCACTAAAATATGGAGCTATAACTTGGGTTTGGAATGTTTTAATGGTTGGCCATCATTAAAAGAAAGTGACAACTCAAATAAACTTGTAATATGAAAATATAAGATTATTGGATATATTACTTAATAGTGCATTCTAAAAGTATAGTTAAGTACTTGAGTAATTTTCAGGAATGAGAGAAGAAACTAGAAGAAAAATTAATGGAGGTTTCTATCGAATTTTACAAGGAAGGATACACTGAAAATTGAAGATAAATGGAAACAGCGAAAATGGTGAGGGTCTTACCATTATCCAATCAGAGTCAATAATGGTGCTCAACCTGTGTGAAATGGTCAGCACAGTGCACTGGGCAAATCTCTCAAGAATTTTTTTTTGTATTAACTCATCAGTTCTAGAAACAAAGAGGTTGATTTAGTTCAAAAGATAGGAAAAGCAAACCTAAGACTTAAAAATATCCTATGATATTTTACAATGTTTTTAAAAATCGATACTTTAACATCTAGTCTTGTTCCTAAAAAACTAAGTATAAAAAGTCTACTTATAAATTTACTATTTTTCATGAAATGATGGAAAATTAGTCTTCCCTCCAAATTGCTTGAAACTATCAGGAGTTGGATTTAGGAATTCCACTTTCTTAGGGTGCCTCATAACAACATTAACACCATATAATATATCTTGGTTTTTTCCTTTGTTTTCTGGAGTTAGTATTATCAACAGATATCCATGAGGCCAAGCGAGCACTTAGAAACATTTTGAAGATTCACTAAATGTTTTCCATTTACCACATTTACAAGTCAGTTCAAGATTTCCAGGGGGCTCAGCTCCACACCTTGGATCCACGTATGATGTGGCTTTGTCAAGAATCAATATCTGATTCTTTCTGAGAATAGTCCTGGCAAGGCAAACCAGTTGTTTCTGACCAACACTCAAGTTCAATCCAGATTCTGCTAATTCAGTATTCATTTTAACAGGAAGAACTTCGATGGATTCTTTAAGTTGTACCTGCGGATACAGAAAGAATGACATTTTTCTAAGCAAACTGCTACTGAAGTAGACAAGCCTCTTAGACATTAAAGCTTTGACATCCTCAGGACTTCTTAAGTATTTCACATGTACAGCCAGGTGATGGGGAGAGCTCCTTCCAATGAATGTTCACTGGGAAAGATGGTGGAGTCAACTCAGAAGAGAAAGATCTCAGTTTCCCCCATTCCCATCACAGAACATCTATCAGAAACCCCACCTAAGCGTTAAAGAAGTCTCTCAAAAAATGAAACTATTTCTCCCAATGTGATTTAAACAGAAAAGTTAAAAGGATCTTTATTGTTGAGTCAAGTTTCCCAAAGTACATTTTGCATAGGAGTTGGTACACTAGAGAAAAACTTTCAAAAATTTTACAGAAAATCAGGTTCTCTGAAGATATAGTCTTATTGGCCATTTACTATTTTCTAAAGTTTAATATATGCAAGTTTCAAACAACAGCAAACTGCCACTTATACATTAGTAATCCTGGAGTCTATTCTGATGACGGTTCTTTCCCAAGTTTAATCCTATAAACAGTGGACCAATCAAGTGCATTTTCTTCAGTGTCATAAATGCATTGTAGTGAAGGAAAACACATGAAAAATAAAACACATCTTATTTCCCCCAGTATATGGATATAGGTTGTTGTTGTTCAGTCCCTAAGTCATGTCCAACACTTTGCAACCACATGGACAGCAGCACACCAGGGTTCCTTGCCCTTCACTATTGCTTGGAGTTTGCTGAAACCCATATCCATTGAGTCAATGATGCCATCCAACCAGCTTGTCCTCTTTTGTACCCTTCTCAACCTGTCTTCCATCTTTTCCCAGCATCGGGGCTTTTCCAATGAGTCATCTCTTCATATCAGGTGGCCAAAGTATTGGAACTTCAGCTTCATCATCAGTCCTTCCAAGGAAAATTCAGGGTTGATTTCCTTTAGGATTGACTGGTTGATCTCCTTGTGGTTCAAGGGACTCAAAACAATCTTTTCCAGAACCATAGTCCAAAAACATCAGTTCTTCAGCACTCAGCCTTATTTATGGTTCAACTGTCACACTGGTACATGACTACTGGGAAAACCATAGGTTTGACTACATGGACTTTGTTGGAAAAGTGATGTCTCTGCTTTTTAATGTTCTGTCTATATTTGTTATAACTCCTTTTCCCAGGAGCAAGCACCTTTTAATTTCATGGCTGCAGTCACCATCTGCAGTGATTTTGGAAATGAAGTCTATCATTGTTTCCACTATTTCCCCATATATTGCAATGAAGTGATGAGACAGGATGCTATGATCTTAGTTTCTCTTTTTTTTTTTTTGATCTTAGTTTCTTGAATGTTGAGCTTTAAGCCAGCTTTTTCACATTCCTCTGTCACTTTTATCAAGAAGCTCTTTAGTTCTTTTCACTTTCTACCATTAGGGTGGTGTCAGGTGCATATCTGACATCATTGATATTTCTCTCAGAGATCTTGATGCCAGTTTCATCCAGCCCTGCATTTCACTCTTCATATAAGTCAAATAAACAAGGTAACAATATATAGCCTTGATGTACTCCTTTCCCAATTTGGAAACAGTCCAAATTGTTGCTTTGGAACCAGTTGTTCCCAGTCCGGTTCTAACTGTTGCTTCTTGACCTTTATACAGGTTTCGTGGGAGGCAAGTAAGGTGGTCTGGTATTCCTATCTCTTTAAGAATTTTCCAGTTTGTTGTGATCCAACACAGTCAAAGGCTACAGCATAGTCAATGAAGCTGATGTTTTTTGGAATTCTATTGCTTTTTTGCTGATCCAATGGATGTTGGCAATTTGATCTCCAGTTCCTCTGGCTTTTCTAAATCCAGTTTGCACATTTCGAAGTTCTTGGTTCATGTACTATTGAACCTAGTGTGAAGGATTTTGAGCATTACATTGCTAGCATGGGAAATGAGTGCAATTGTTTGGTAATTTGAACATTCTTTGGCTCTGCCCTTCGTTGGGAATGGAATGAAGACAGACATTTCCCAGTCCTGTGGCCACTCCTGAGTCTTCCAAATTTGCTAGTATATTGAGTGCAGCGCTTGAACAGCATCTTTTAGTATCTGAAATCAGTTCAGTTCAATTCAGTCGCTCAGTCGTGTCTGATTCTTTGCAACCCCATGGACCGCAGCTCCATGTCCATCACCAACTACCAGAGATTACTCAAACTCATGTCCATTGAGTTGGCGAGGCCATTCCACCATCTCATCCTTTGTCGACCCCTTCTCCTTCCACCTTCAATCTTTCCCAGCATCTTTTCAAATGAGAAAGTTCTTCGCATCAGGTGGCAAAACTATTGAAGTTTCAGCTTCAACATCAGTCCTTCCAATGAATATTCAGGACTGATTTCCTTTAGGATGGACTGGTTGGATCTCCTTGCAGTCCAAGGAACTCACAAGAGTCTTCTCCAACACCACAGTTCAAAAGCATCAATTCTTTGGCACTAAGCTTTCTTAATAGTCCAACTCATATCCATACGTGACTACAGGAAAAACCATAGCCTTGAATACATGAACCGTTGTTGGCAAAGTAATATCTCTGCTTTTTAATATACAGTCTAAGTTAGTCATAACTTTCCTTCCAAGGAGTAAGCATCTTTTAATTTCATGGCTGCAGTCACCATCCACAGTGATTTTGGAGCCCCAAAAGATAAAATCTGTCAGTGTTTCCACTGTTTCCCAATCTATTTGCCATGAAGTGATGGGACCAGATGGCATGATATTAGTTTTCTGAATGTTGAGCTTTAAGCCAACTTTATCACTTTCTTCTTTCACTTTCATCAGCAGGCTCTTTAGTTCCCCTTCACTTTCTGCCATAAGGGTGGTGTCATCTGCATATCTGAGGTTATTGGTATTTCTCCCTGCCATCTTGATTCCAGCTTGTGCTTCCTCCAGCCCAGCATTTCTCATGATGTACTCTGCATATAAGTTAAATAAGCAGGGTGACAATATACAGCCTTGGTGTACTCCTTTGCCTATTTGGAACCAGTCTGTCATTCCATGTCCAGTTCTAACTGTTGCTTCCTGACCTGCATACAGGTTTCTCAAGAGGCAGGTCAGGTGGTCTGGTATTCGCATCTCTTTCAGAATTTTCNGGTGTACTCCTTTGCCTATTTGGAACCAGTCTGTCATTCCATGTCCAGTTCTAACTGTTGCTTCCTGACCTGCATACAGGTTTCTCAAGAGGCAGGTCAGGTGGTCTGGTATTCCCATCTCTTTCAGAATTTTCCACAGTTTATTGTGATCCACACTGTCAAAGGCTTTGGCAGAGTCATAAAGCAGATAAAGATGTTTTTCTGGAACTGTCTTGCTTTTTCCATGATCCAGCGGATGTTGGCAATTTGATCTCTGGTTCCTCTGCCTTTTCTACAACCAGCTTGAACATCTGGAACTTCACAGTTCATATATTGTTGAAGCCTTGCTTAGAGAATTTTGTGCATTACTTTACTAGTATATAAGATGAGTGCAATTGTGGATAGCTTGAGCATTCTTTGGCATTGCCTTTCTATGAGACTGAAATGAAATCTGACATTTTCTAGTCCTGTGGCTACTGCTAAGTTTTCTAAATTTGCTGGCATATTCAGTGCAACACTTTCACAGAATCATCTTTTAAGATTTGAAATAGCTCAACTGGAATTTCATCACCTCCATTAGCTTTGTTCATAGTCATGCTTCCTAAGGCCAGCTTGACTTCACATTCAATGTGAATGTCTGGCTCTAGGTGAGTGATCATACCATCGTGATTATCCGGGTTATGAAGATCTTTTTTGTACACTTCTGTGTATTCCTGCCACCTCTTCTTTATATCTTCTGCTTCAGTTAGGTCCATACCATTTCTGTCCTTTTTTGAACCCATCTTTGCATGAAATGTTCCCTTGGTGTCTCTAATTTTCTAATTCTCTTGAAGAGATCTCTAGTCTTTTCCATTCTATTGTTTTCCTCTATTTCTTTGTACTGATCACTGATGAAGTCTTTCTTATCTCTCCTTGCTATTCTTTGGAACTCTGCATTCAGATGCTTATATCTTTTCTTTTTCTCCTTTGCTTTTCACTTCTTTTCTTTCCACAGCTATATGTAAGGCCTCCTCAGACATCCACTTTGCTTTTTTGTATTTCTTTTTCTTGGGGATGGTCCTGATCCCTGTCTCCTGTACAGTGTCAGGAACCTCTGTCAATAGTTTATCAGGTACTCTATCAGGTCTAGTCCCTTAAATCTATTTCTCACTTCCATTGTATAATCTTAAGGGAGTTGATTACATCACACCTGAATGGTCTAGTGGTTTTCCCTACTTTCTTCAATTTAATCAGAATTTGGCAATCAGGAGATCATGATCTGAGCCACAGTTAGCTCCCAGTCTTGTTTTTCCTGACTGTTTAGAGCTTCTCCATCTTTGGGTGCAAAGTATATAATCAATCTGATTTTACTTTTGACCATCTGGTGGTGTCCATGTGTAGAGTCTTCTCCTGTGTTGTTGGAAGAGGGTGTTTGCTTTGACCAGTGCATTCTCTTGGCAAAACTCTATTAGCTTTGCCTTGCTTCATTCTGTCCTCCAAGGCCAAATTTGCCTATTACTCCAGGTGATTCTTGACTTCGTACTTTTGCATTCTAGTCCCCTACAAGGAAAAGGACATCTTTTGGGGGTGTTATTTCTGAGAGTTCTTATAGGTTTTCATAGAACAGTTCAACTTCAGCTTCTTCAGCATGACTGGTCGGGGCATAGATTTGGATTAACATGATATTGAATGGCTTGCCTTTGAAACCAACAGCGATCATTCTGTCGTTTTTGAGATTGCACCCAAGTACTGCATTTTGGACTCTTTTGTTGACTATGATGGCTACGCCATTGCTTCGAAGGGATTCTTGCTCACAGTAGTAGATGTAATGGTCATCTGAGTTAAATTCACCCATTCCAGCCCATTTTAGTTCACCAGTTCCTAAAATGTTGGTGTTTACTCTCACCATCTCTTGTTTGACCACTTCCAATTTGCCTTGATTCATGGACCTAACGTTTCAGGTTCCTATGCAATATTGCTCTTTACAGCATCAGACCTTGCTTCCTTCACTAGTCACATACACAACTGGGTGTTGCTTTTGCTTTGGCTCCATCTTTTCATTCTTTCTGGAGTTATTTCTCCACTGATCTCCAGTAGCTTACTGGGCACCTACTGACCCAGGGAGTTCATCTTTCAGTGCCTTATCTTTTTGGCTTTTCATATTGTTCATGTAGTTCTCAAGGAAGATTACTGAAGTGGTTTGCTATTCCCTTGTCCAGTGGACCACATTTTGTAGAACTCTCTACTATGACCCATAGGTCTTGGGTGGCCCTAAAGGGCATGGCTCATAGTTTCTTTGTTAGGCAAGGGTGTGGTCTATGTGATTAAATTGGTTAGTTTTCTGTGATTGTGGTTTTCAGTCTGTCTGCCCTCTGACGGAGAAGGATAACAGGTTTATGGAAGCTTCCTGATGGGAAAGACTGACTGAGGGGGAAACTGGGTCTTGTTCTGAAGGGTGAGGCCATACTCAGTAAATCTTTAATCCAATTTTCTGTTGATGGGTGGAGCTGTGTTCACCCATTTGAAATAGATCAGATGGAATTCCATCACCTCCACTAGCTTTCTTCATCATGATGCTTCCTAAGGCCCACTTGACTTCACATGCCAGATCTTCTGTCTCTAAGTGACTGATCACACCATTGTGGCTATTTGTGTCATTGAGACCTTTTTTTTTTTTTTTCCAATAGTTCTTCCATGTATTCTTGCCACCTCTTCTTAATATTTTCTGCTTCTTTTATATCCATACCGTTTCTGTCCTTTATTGTGCCCATCCTTGCAGGAAAATTTCCCTTGGTATTGCTAATTTTTTGAAGAAATCTCTAGTCTTTCCTTTTCTATTGTTTTCCTCTATTTCTTTGCACTGATCACTTAGGAAGGCTTTCTTATCTGTCTTTGCTATTCTTTGGAACTCTGCATTGAGATGGGTATATCTTTCCTTTACTCCTTTGCCTTTGTTTCTCTTCTTTTCTAAGCTATTTGTAAGGCCTTCTCAGACAACCATTTTGCCTTGTTGCATTTCTTTTCCTTGGGGATAGTTTTGTTCACCACCTCCTGTACAGTGTTACAAACCTGTGTCCATAGATCTTCAGGCACTCTGTCTATCAGAACTAATCCCTTGAATCTACTTGTCACTTCCACTGTATAATTTGTAAGCGATTTGTTTTAGTCATATCAGAATTGCTTGTGGTTTCCCCTACTTTCTTCCATTTAAGCCTGAGTTTTGCACTAAGGAGTTTATAATCTGAGCCATAGTCAGCTCCTGGTCTTGTTTTTGCTAACTGTTTAGAGCTTCTCCATCTTTGACTGCAAAGAATATAATCAATCTGATTTCGGTACTGACCATCTGGTGATGTCCATGTGTAGAGTCATCTATTGTGTTGTTGGAAGAGGGTGTTTGCTATGACCAGCATGTTCTGTTGGAAACACTCTGTTAGCCTTTGCCCTGCTACATTTTGTACTCCAATGCCAAACTTGCCTGTTATTCCAGGTATCTCTTGACTTCCTACTTTTGTATTTCAGTCCTTTATGATGAAGAGGACATTTTTTTGCTTTTAGTTCTAGAAGGTCTTGCAGTTCATCGAACTGTTCAACTTCAGCTTTTTTGGCATTACTGGTTGGGGCACAGACTTGGATTACTGTGATACTGAATAGTTTCCCTTGGAAATTTGCCAAGATCATTCTGTCATTTTTGAGATTGCATCCAAATACTGAATTTTTTACTCTTTTGTTGACTTTTTCTTTTCTTTCTTTCTTTTATTTATTTATTCATTTTGCATCCAAACAAAAACAAATTGGAGACTTGAAGCCAGGCAGCCTTAGGATAAGTCTTGCCTGTCTGTGCCAACTGGGCAAATTCCTGAACCTACTCTATCTTTCTGGAACTCTCTTGCTTTTTCCATGATCCAGCGGATGTTGGCAATTTGATCTCTGGTTCCTCTGCCTTTTCTAAAACCAGCTTGAACATCAGGGAGTTCACGGTTCACGTATTGCTGAAGCCTGGCTTGGAGAATTTTGAGCACTACTTTACTAGCATGTGAGATGAGTGCAATTGTACGGTAGTCTGAGCATTCTTTGGCATTGCCTTTCTTTGGAATTGGAATGAAAACTGACCTTTTCCAGTCCTGTGGCCACTGCT
>SJYR01003354.1:173838-187086 GCA_006410655.1 Kobus ellipsiprymnus | reverse complement strand
GTCCCAATTTCACCATTAAATTTGTCCTATGAATTCAAGAGTAGTGGGTCATCCTGTCGCTCTTTACATTTAATGGTTAAATGCTCTACACACCTCTTCTCTTGTAGAATTTTACTGTAAAAGACTTACAAACTTAAATGAAATCAGAGGTGCACTGCTTTTCAGGCAGGAGAAGGTAAAGCAATCGACCCAATTTAAGAAAATAAAATTCACATGCTGCTGAAAAGCAGGGTGGGTGTATAAAGACTCAACGGTGACATCCTTCAGAAACCAGAATTACTGGCTAGAGATGGTCATACCTCCAAACCTGCCTGCTCACAGTCAAGGCTCATCTGTATATTACAGATTTTAGAGCTTCCCTGGAAGGGAGACATTAAATGACAAACACACCAATTCAAACCAACATGAAGAATCAATCTCTTAGATTTGTGTAACAACAACAATAAATTTAAAATATATGCCACACTTCTCTGAATTGAAAAGATTAATCAAACATTTAGAAGCTATTTATGTAGAGTGTTTTCCCTGTGTTTTCCTCTAAGAGTTTCATAGTATCTGGTCTTACATTTAGGTTTTCCATCCACTTTGAGTTTATTTTTGTGTACAGTATTAGGGAGTGTTCTAATTTTATTCTTTTACACATAGCTGTCCAGTTTTCCCACAGCACTTACTGAAGAGAATGCCTTTTCTCCATTGTATATTCTCCCCTCCTTCGTCATAGATTAGTTGACCACAGTTAAGTGAGTTCATCTCTGGGCTCTCTAGCCTGTTCCATTGATCTGTATTTCTGTTTTTGTACCAGTGCCATACCATCTTGATTACTCTAGCTCTGTATTGAACTGGCCAAAAAGTTCATTAATTTTTCCATAAAATCTTATTTAACAAACTTTTTGCCAACTCAATAATATATTCTGAAGTCAGGGAATCTATCCCTCCATCTGGTTTGTGTCATCTTTGATTTCTTTTGTCAGTATCTTGAAGTTTTGAGCACAGGTCTTTTGCCTCCTTAGGTAGGTTTATTCCTAGGTATTTTATTCTTTTTGTTGCAATGGTAAATGAAATTGTTTTCTCAATTTCTCTTTCTGATCTTTCATCATTAATGTATAAAAATGCTAATTCTTACTTTTTAAATCAAAAGACTGAGCTAGGTCCTAGGAAAAACTAGAATCTGTCTATGGCTTAGAAGTCTAGGGTTTCTTCCATCAGTAGAATTGATTTGTAAAATGAATGCAAATACACAAATTAGTTTGCATTAAAATACAAACTGACAGCAACTTAATAATCAAAAAATTTTTGTTCATGCAAGGGTAAGGAAATTCAAAGAAGTGGGGCAAGGGATAACATGACACAAATAACAGAAAATTCTCTAGAAATGAACCTACCCATATAAAAGCTGAGCAGATGTTCCAGGGTTCTGTTATCTGCTACAGCATTAAAATAACATGATTGCCAATAAATAATCATCAATTCTGACTATATAATTTACATTTATAAACACTTTCCTATGAAACTTCTACATTTTATTAGTATGATCTTGTTTACATCTTTTAGTCAATAAGGAAAAACTACTATTGCCTCCACTTAGTAGATGTTTCCTAAGACCAGAGGAATAAAATGAATATTGGAGTGTAATGGAGTAATTAACTCACTAGGTCACTAGTAGAATTTGATCCCACAGTTTTAATATCTAACTGAGTACTCTGCTAAGGACAAGATAATGTATCTATTTGTTCAGGGTTCTAGGGAAATAGCTAAAATGAAAACATGTCTCATATTATTGATTTTCATCATCATCAATACACACATTTTTAAGTGCACCCATGTCATCACTGTTTTCCTAGGAGGTAAACCAAGTGAGTGAAACTGATATGCTCCCCCTTAATTATCTGAAATGCTCTAAATGTAAACACACAGATACTGCTGTTAACAAGTTAATTACAGTTACTATTAATAAATTACCTCTTCTAAGGCATTCCACAGTTCGTTATCCGTATGCTCATTAAAGGGATCCAGATTTTTCCTCATTGTTCCAGTGAATAAAACAGGTTCCTAAATACCCCAAAATAGTGAATGTCATTACCTTAACCTCTTTTCATTTTATTCCAATGTGCACAGAATTTCAAAATTAAAATACAAAAACATCTAAATTCATTAATTATTAATAATAAAGTTGCAAATGTATGTTTACAAAACAGTATCTCTAAAATAATTTTCCATTGTACAAAGTGTGCTACAAAATATCTTCTGAACTACTGAAAACAGAAGAAAGAAAGTGTTGAAGAAGTTTTTTTCATCTTAAGGAAAAAACTGAAGACAAAGGAAGATTTGATTTTTTTTTTAATAACCCCCTGGTAATAAATATCTGTTAAAACACTCACACAAACTGAGGAAATAATTACATGAGAAACTTAACATCAAGATCTACGTAAATTAACTGTCAATCCTGGTGTGACTGGGAAATACCAACAGCATGATTAGTTGAGGTTTGTGCCTCAAAGCAAACCATTAAATATTTACACATTAGCACTGAAGAATAAACTAGGCCATTTTCTCCATTAGTCAGACTGTCTTCGAGGAATCTCTCCACATGTGTGAAATGAACATCTCCACGTGTGCAAGGGAAACTTCAGCTCCTGGGGTCTGCAGCACCTCTGTCCATGGAGAGATCACCTCTGATTTTGGCATCAGCTGGTCCCCACGTTCTCTCACAGGTGTGTCAGGATGGCCTGCCTCAAATTTGTTATTAACTGCAAGACCAGGAGGACCTGAAACCCACTGTGACCTGTGTCATGATACTTTAACTTAAATAGTTCTTCCTATTCATCTGCTTCAGGAGGAGCCACAAGTAAATTACTCTAGAAATATATGTCTCCTCTTGGCCTCAAGAGAGAATCCTGTACATAAACTCATGTAGGCCACTTACATTTTCCTCTGTGATGTAACAGCATGGTTAGTAGAGGTTTGTTCAGTTTAGTTCAGTCACTCAGTCGTGTCCGACTCTTTGTGACCCCATGAACCGCAGTACGCCAGGCCTCCCTGTCCATCACCAATTCCCGGGGTTTACCAAAACTCATGTCCATTGAGTCAGTGATGCCTTCCAACCATCTCATCCTCTGTCGTCCCCTTCTCCTCCTGCCCTCAATCTTTCTCAGCATCAGGGTCTTTTCAATTGTGCCTCAAAGCAAACCATTAAATATTTACACATAAGCACTGAAGAATAAACTAGACTATTTTCTCCATTGGTCATACTGTCTTCTAGTATCTGAAATCTCTCCACATGTGTGAAATGAACATCCCCGCATGTGCAAGGGGAACGTCAACTCCTGGAGTTTGCAGCACATCTGTCCATGGAGAGATCTCCTCTAATTCTGCATCAGCTGGTCCCACGTTCTCTAACCTGTGTGTCAGGATGACCTGCCTCATAGAACCCTGTTATTAACTGCCAGACGAGGAGGACTTGAAACCCACTGTGACCTGTGTCATGATACTTTAATTTAAATAGTATAGAACGGACTTTTGGACTCTGTGGGAGAGGGAGAGGATGGGATGATTTGGGAGAATGGCATTGAAACATGTATACTATCAGGTAAGAAATGAATCACCAGTCTATGTTCGATACAGGATACAGGATGCTTGGGGCTGGTGCATGGGGATGATCCAGAGAGATGACATAGGGTGGGAGGTGGGAGGGGGGTTCAGGATTGGGAACTCATGTACACCCATGGCTGATTCATGTCAATGTATGGCAAAACCAATACAGTATTGTAAAGCAAAATAAAGTAAAAATTAAAAAAAAAAAAAGAATAAATAAATAAATAGTTCTTCCTATTCATCTGCTTCAGGAGGAGTCACAAGTAAATTACTCTGGAAATATATGCCTGCTCTTGGCTTAAAGAGAGAATCCTGTACATAAGCTCAAGAAGGCCATTTACGTTTTCTTCTGGAAGGTTCCAGTAAGCCGGGTCATAAAAATATAAACAGCAGTGAAGGGCGCAGAACAAAGGGAGGCACACCTGTGGTAACAAGAGGAGACCTGACACTTCCACTGGTACCCAGAACTGCTCCAAATCCTCACGTTCAAATCCCACCTGGCCTTGGGGCTGGACTTTCCTCCTCACTTCACAAAAGCCTGAGAGGAAAGATGAAGATAGACATTTTTTTTTTTCCCTAATCATGAGGAAGAATGATACTCAGGAAGCCTTCCAAACCTTCCTTCAATATGGTCTTAGTTTTAAATCTGGTAAGAGAGATGAATACAGAAAACTCACAGTGTGCCACCAAAAAAGAGATATCCTTGAGCAAATCCACAATTAAAAAGACATTATAGAGGGAGATTTATTTGCATAAAGTTGATTAAGTGGCCAATATGCCTCCAAAGCACTGAAAATCACTAGTCATACAATATATCAGAATGAGTACTGAACTGAAGTAAAAAAAACTCGAGACCCAAATTTAAGGTCTCCCTTAAAACTTGAATTTAGGATCAAAGGCTAACAACCATCTAAACAATGGTAAGTGTCCCTTTTCAGGGGAATAACCACCATTCTACTTCAGATTTTTATAAAAACTTTTTACACTTTGTAATTATCAACCTTAAGATTCCCACATGCAGGCGATTTCTCATCCTTCAGCTGTCTCCATGAGATTAACACAAGCATCACAGCCAGGTGAGGGGAGGCTAGACCCCAGTATTCTTCCTCCTTCCCTTCTCCATCTTCCTTCCATTTTCTAGTTTCTTTCAAGTAAACTGGCTGCTCCCTGCATATAATCTCAATTACTGTTCTTTCTGGGGGACATATTAACTACTTCAGATCCTGAGCAAAAAGGATGCACATACTTCAGCTACCTGTTGTGTTTAAGGAAATTATTTAAGAAGAATTTTCATTTTTGCTTCTTCCTGAAATTTTGAACAGCAGTTGGGGAGTATCTTCTTAAGAACATAGTATTAATCTTTGAATGTTTCCCCCATGACTGATGGTCTATGTCCCCACTCTCCTGTCTCTGCTCCTACCCAGGTCCTTGTTACCATCACACCTCCCCCAGTTCTGACCTGTTCATACGGGGTCAGCACTGACGGGGATGAGCCAGAGAGGAAGAGAGACCACCATGGAAGCTCCCTGTTGCTTCCAAGATAACAGGGACCAGGGATCCAGGGAAGATGGTGTGGGCCTGGCTCGGCTAAGAGGGGCAACTCAAAGAAACAGCACTGGGCTTCCCCTCTGTAGAATCTGCTCTCAGCTTCCTAAGTTCCCTACATTGGGGTGTTGAGTCACAAGCATCACAGCTTCATATTCAGTTGAGGCGAAGAGGAATGTAAGGTTTTGCACTTAGACAAGTAAATTCAAATAACCGAACTAACAGACATTCTCCACCTCTGCAGCTAGCAGGACGCTGTAAAGACAAAGGGCTTTTTGGTTGGGGAGGGATAAGATTTTGAATGTCTTCTCTTGGCACATATCAGCTCATGACATACAAGTGCATAAACCAATTTCTAAACTGATACTGTCCAAATGAGGGACAGAGGAATAGGAGTAGTATCTTCTGGCCTTGCTCTATACTTACTTACTCTTGCTATGGTTTGGGAAGTCCTTTCAAGTGGGACGGTAGGAAAAATGGGGCAAATATCTGATGAGTACAACACAGGTGAAGAATTGATGCTTTTGAACTGTAGTGTAGGAGAAGATTCATGAGAGTCCCTTGGACTACAAGGAGATCAAACCAGTCAATCCTAAAGGAAATCAACCCTGAATATTCACTGGAAGGACTCATGCTGAAGCTGAAGCTTCAATACTTTGGCTATCTGATGTGAAAATCTGACTCATTGGAAAAGACCCTGATGCTGGGAAAGACTGAAGGCAGGAGGAGAAGGGGATGGTTGGATGGCATCACTGATTCCATGGACATGAGTTTGAGCAAGCTCTGGGTGTTGGTGATGGACAGAGAATCCTGGCATGCTGCAGTCCATGGGGTCACAAAGAGATGGACACGACTGAGAAGTGGACAAGGTGGAGACTGGAGAGTATAGGTCTCTGCCATATGACTAGTACTTTGGATTTTACTCTGCTGCAATGGGAGTCTTTGGAGATAAAACTGAAACTCTTCACTATACAACTGAAACACTGTGAATCAACTATACTTCAATTGAAAAAAAAATAGACATACAGAAAATTTGAATCCTGGCTCTGCCCCTTACTTGAAAAGTAGGATAATCTCCCAGTGACTCAGTTTTTAACCCTGTCAGATGAGGATAACAACAAATTGTGAATATTAAGCAGGAAATGGTGGGATAAGAAAATAAAATGTGCTAATGATTTCATAAACGTTAGGAATTATTAATACTCATGTAACCTGTCAGGGACTGTAGCAAGCACTAGGGGAACAGAAATGAGAGATATAGGCCCTGTCCTCAAAGAGAGAGAACGAAAATAGTCAAGAGTGTGGGGAGGGCTGAGAAAAAGGCTGGCGGTCTTGGTGGGGGATCGGAAAGTAAAAGTGTGTACAAGGTGATGGTTAGGAAATAAGCTGGTGGGAGGAAAGCCAGAAATCAAAATACAAAAAGTTTTAGTCTGATTTCTTACTCTTGGTGGAAAATGTTAGATATATTTCTCTGTGGTGCTTTTCCCCAAAATTCCTAATTTTTTGTTTGTTTATTTGTTTTGATTTTCTGTTCCTTGGCTTTACTATTTGTATATATATAAACAATTTAAATTTTATTATTAAACAATTAATATAAAGAAAAATACCAAAGATCATGAACACATAAACAGAAATTAAAGAGTAAAGTCATTTCAGAAGGTGTTACTGTTTTACTTAAGTAGAAATAATACCCAAAAGGCCAGTGCCCTGATTCTTAAGAATAATAACATTTCCTAATGACTGAGCATTCCTAAGAATCAGACATGGGCACAAACATTATCTCACTAAGTTACATCTTCACAACAAATCTGTGGGGTAATGATTTCCAGACTGGGTTTAAGGATAAGGATGTTGAAGCTTGGCAGCCAAGTGACATCATCAACACCCCACAGTTGATGAGGCAGAACAGCAATAAACTGTGGGTCACATTGACACTTGGTCTGCACTCTTAACCATTCCAGCCCTGTCTGCCTCCTGAATGGCTTCCTGAGAATCTTTACACATTGCAAGTTTCTCCAGATTATTTCTCTTTAATCAACCAACACTGCACCTTGGAGACAAAGGCATGTAAAGAGGAATCTACATGGATACAAAGCTTAGCACTATTTAGTAAGCATACTCTCTGGAGTGTGTACCTAGAACATGCTCAAAGGAAGGATGGAAACCAACAGAATAGAACCAAAACATGTTGATGTCAAGGTATGTTTAGTCTTTGCTCAGATGTGCTTCCAAATATTATTGGCAGAGCCAAGAATCACCTAACATTATTTATTTACAGAGTTATTTTATGTATACAAGCATACAACTTTTTCCTATTAGGAAGCATTAAAAATAACACAGGGCATTTTTCTAAAGCTTTGCATCCAAGGATATGAAAGGAATTTACAGACAGGCCCTTTATTTCTACTAACTAATCTCACATGGCCATTTCAGAGATGAATACCATCAAAACATAAAACTTGGGAATTTAAGCTCATTTATTTTCTATTGTAATTGTAAGTCATAAATTTAATAGTCAGAGGAAATCTTTAAATATGAGGACTCACTGTGCTAGAAAGTTCTTCCCATTTTTCCCGAAAGGGATACCTTTGAAAAAAAAATTTTTCAATTGTGATAAAATACACATAAAATTTGCTAGATTAACCACATTAAGTGCACAGTTCAGTGGTGTTAAATACATCTACATTGTTGTATAGCCATCACCACCATCCACCCACATATCTTTCATCTTGAAGAACTGAAACGCTGTAGCCATTAAACAACTAATCCCCAGGGGGAGCAGTCCTAGAGATGGTGGAGGAATAGGACAGGGAGATCACTTTCTCCCCCACAAATTCATTGAAAGACCATTTGAACGCTGAGCAAATTCCACAAAACAACTTCTGAACGCTGGCAGAGGACACCAGGCACACAGAAAGGCAGCCCATCATCTTTTAAAGGAGGTAGGACAAAATATAAAAGATAAAAAGAGAGGCAAAAGACTTAGGGATGGACATCCATCCCAGGGAGGAAGTCGTGAGAGAGGAGAAGTTTCCAAACACCAGGAAACCCTCTCACTGGTGGGTCTGTGGGGAGTTTTGGAATCTCAGAGGGCAACATAACTGGGAGGAAAAATAAATAAAACCCACAGATTACATGCCTAACCACAACTCCCAGGCGAGGAGTAGCCCAGATGCTTGCATCCACCACCAGCAAATGGGGGCTGAACAGGGAGGCACAGGCTGCGTTGCTTAGGGTAAGGACAGGGCCTAAATGCCCTGAGGGCAATCTGAGGGACCTAATGTGAGATAGCAGCCCAAACTGTGGAATAGCCAGAGAGAAAGAGAAAAAGAGAGAGAGAGAGAGAACTTTCCCGTGAAAAGCCCTAACCTAAGGCATGCTGGGCCCACTCACAGAACAAAGGACTGCATGAATACCAGAGGAAATCTACCCAGCTACGGACAGGCCCATCCCCCATTGGAGGCAGGCAGGCAACAGCCAGAGTGGGAAAGGGGAAAACTCAGCCCCAGAGATGGCATCCTTCACCAAACTGTGAGCAGGCCCCCAGTTGATAACCAAGACTTCCTGGGATCCTGGACAGTTGACAACCACCAGGAGGGTCACAGCCAGAGATCAGCTCCCCAGAGGAGACACACAGCGCACCTGAGATGGTGTTCTCACTGAGCAGCCAGAAAACCTAATGGCTGGGACCAGGGAGGTGATAAGATGCACCACCCACCTGGGGAGAGTATGCTCATCAAGCTCCTGGTCATCTGAGCTGCTCGGACCTGGAAAGGGCACAAAATGAGGCCCAACTGAGTCTGTGCCTTTGTGGAGTACCAGAGAACCTGAACGGCTTAAACCTGGGGAAGTGTACACAACCCAGCCCACCTCAGACAGTTCCGCTGCAGAGCAACCTGAAGCCTAAGCAGTGCAGATTGGGAAAGCACATACACAGTGAGTGGGGGCAAACCCAGTGTGGCCCAGACACTGCGAGCACTCCCCACACCTGCCAGTGATATTTGTTTGCACTGTTCCTCCCTCCCCACACACACCTATGGATAGATGAACTAAACAGAAAATTAACAAGGAAACATAAACTTTAAAGGATACAATGGACCAGTTAGACATAATTGATATCTGTAAGACATTTCACACTAAAACAATGAATTTCAACTTTTTCTCAAGTGCACACGGAACTTTCTCCAGGATAGATCACATCCTGGGCCATAAATCTAGCCTTGGTAAATTCAAAAAACTTGAAATCATTTCAAGCATCTTTTCTGATCACAATGTGGTAAGATTAGATATCAACTACAGGAGAAAAAAACTATTAAAAATACAAACATATGCAGGCTAAACAACATGCTACTGAATAACCAACAAACCACAGAAGAAATCAAAAAAGAAATCAAAATGTGCATAGAAATGAATGAAAATAAAAACAAGACAACCCAAAACCTAAGGGATTCAGTTAAAGCAGTGCTAAGCGGAAGGTTCATAGCAACACTAGCTTACCTCAATAAACAGGAGAAAAATCAAATAAATAACCCAACTCTACACCTAAAGCAACTAGAAAAAGAAGAAAGTAAGAACCCTGGGATTAGTAGAAGGAAAGAAATCGCAAAACTCAGAGCAGAAATAAGTGAAAAAGAAACAAAAGAGACTAGAGCAAAAATCAACAAAACTAAAAGCTGGTTCTTTGAGAAGATAAATAAAATAGACAAACCATTAGCCAGGCTCATCAAGAAAAAAATGGAGAAGAATCAAATCAACGAAATGAAAAATGAGAAATCACAACAGACAACACAGAAATACAAAGGATCATAAGAGACTACTACCAGGAACTATATGCCAATAAAATTGCCAACTTGGAAGAAATGGACAAATTCTTAGGAAACTATAACTCTCCAAAACTAACCAGGAAGAAATAGAAAATCTTAACAGACCCATCACATGCATGGAAATCAGAACTGTAATCAGAAATCTTCTAGCAAAGAAAAGCCCAGGACCAGATGGCTTCACAGCTGAATTCTACCAAAAATTTAGAAAAGAGCTAACACCTATTCTACTCAAACTCTTCCAGAAAATTGCAGAGGAATGTAAACTTCTAAACTCAGTCTATGAGGCCACCATCACCCTAATACCAAAACCAGACAAAGATGCCACAAAAAAAGAAAACTACAGGCCAATATCACTGATGAACATAGACGCAAAAATCCTTAACAAAATTCTGGCAAACAGAATCCAACAACGTATTTAAAAGATCATACATCATGACAAAGTGGGCTTTATCCCAGGGTTGCAAGGATTCTTCAATATCCACAAATCAATCAATGTGATACACTACATTAACAAATTGAAAGATAAAAATCATATGGTTATCTCAATAGATACAGAGAAAGCCTTTGACAAAATTCAACATCCACTTATGATAAAAACCCTTCAGAAAGCAGGAATAAAAGGAACACATGTCAACATAATAAAAGCCATGTATGATAAACCCACAGCAAACATTATCTTCAATGGTCAAAAATTGAAAGCATTTCCCCTAAAGTCAGGAACAAGACAAGGGTGCGCACTCTCACCACGACTATTCAACACAGTTTTGGACGTTTTAGCCACAGCAATAAGAGAAGAAAAAGAAATAAAAGGAATCCAGATTGGAAAAGAAGAAGGAAAACCCTCACTGTTTGCAGATGATGTAATCCTCTACATGGAAAACCCTAAAGAGTCCACCAGAAAATTACTAGAGCTGTGGTGTTGGAGAACTCTTGAGAGTCCCTTGGACTACAAGGAGATCCAACCAGTCCATCCTAAAGGAGATCAGTCCTGGGTGTTCATTGAAAGGACTGATGTTGAAGCTGAAACTCCAATGCTTTGGCCACCTGATGCAAAAAGCTGACTCATTTGAAAAGACCCTGATGCTGGGAAGATTGAGGGCAGGAGGATAAGGGGATGACAGAGGATGAGATGGTTGGATGGCATCACCGACTCAATGGACATGAGTTTGGGTGGACTCTGGGAGTTGGTGATGGACAGGGAGGCCTGGTGTGCTGCAGTTCATGGGGTTGCAAAGAGTAGGACACGACTGAGTGACTGAACTAAACTGAACTGAATCAATGAATACTGTAAAGTTGCAGGATATAAAATTAATACTCAGAGATCCCTTGCATTCTTATACACTAGCAATGACAAAACAGAAAGAGAAGTTAAGGAAACAACATTGCAAGAAAAATAATGAAAACTTAGGAATAAATCTACCTAAAGAAACAAACAAACAAACAAAAAAAACCCTATATATAGAAAACTATAAAACACTGATAAAGAAATCAAAGATGACACAAGCAGATGTATAAATACACCATGTTCATGGATCATAAGGATCAATATAGTGAAAATGAGTATGATACCCAAAGCAATCTAGAGATTTAATGCAATTCCTATCAAGCTACCAATGGTATTTTTCAGAGAACTAGAACAAATAATTTCACAACTTGTATGGAAATACAAAAACACTCGAATAGCCAAAGCAATCTTGAGAAAGAAGAATGGAACTGGAGATATTAACCTACCTGACTTTGGGCTATACTACAAAGCAACAGTCATCAAGATAGTATGGTACTGGCACAAAGGCAGAAACATAGATCAATGGAAAAAAATAAAAAGCCCAGAGATAAATCCACACTCCTATGGACTTTTTATCTTTGACAAAGGAGGCAAGAATATACAATGGAGAAAAGACAATCTCTTTGACAAGTGGTGCTGGGAAAACTGGTCAACCACTTGTAAAAGAATGAAACTAGAACACTTTCTAACAACATACACAAAAATAAACTCAAAATGAATTAAAGATCTAAACGTAAGACCAGGAACTATAAAACTCCTAGAGGAAACCTTAGGCAAAACACTCTCTGACATAAATCATAGCAACATACTCAATGACCCACCTCCCAGAGTAATGGAAAGAAAAGCAAAAGTTAAAAATGGGACCTAATTAAACTTAAAAGCTTTTGCACAATGAAGGAAACTATAAGTAAGATGAAAAGACAGCCTTCAGAATGGGAGAAAATAATAGCAAATGAAGTAACTGACAAAGAATTAATCTCAATAATATACAAGGAACTCCTGTAGCTCAATTCCAGAAAAATAAGTCACCCAATAAAAAAACATGGGCCAAAGAGCTAAACAGAGATTTCTCCAAAGAAGACATACAGATGGCTAACAAACACGTGAAAAGATGCTCAACATCACTCATTATCAGAGAAATGCACATCAAAACCACAATGAGGTACCATCTTACAATGGTCAGAATGGCTGCTATCAAAAAATCTATAAACAATAAATTCTGGAGAGGGTGTGGAGAAAAAGAAACCCTCTTACACTGTTGGTGGGAATGCAAACTAGTACAGCCACTATGGAGAACTTTGTGGAGATTCCTTTAAAAACTGCAAATAGAACTGCCATACGATCCAGCAATCCCACTGCTGGGCATACACACCAAAAAAACCAGAATTGAAAGAGACACATCTACCCAATGTTCATCGCAACACTGTTTACAATAGCCAGGACATGGAAGCAACCTAGATGTCCATCAGCAGATGAATGGATAAGAAAGCTATGGTACATATACACAATGGAATATTCAGTTAAGTTCAGTTCACTCGCTCAGTCATGTCCAACTCTTTGCGACCCCATGATTGTAGCACTCCAAGCCTCCCTGTCCATCACCAGCTCCCAGAGTTCACTCAGCCTTACATCCATCGAGTCAGTGATGCCGTCCAGCCATCTCATCCTCTGTCGTCCCCTTCTCCTCCTGCCCCCAATCCCTCCCAGCATCAGAGTCTTTTCCAATGAATCAACTCTTTGCATGAGGTGGCCAAAGTACTGGAGTTTCAGCTTCAGCATCATTCCTTCCAAAGAAATCCCAGGATTGATCTCCTTCAGAATGGACTGGTTGGATCTCCTTGCACTCCAAGGGACTCTCAAGAGTCTTCTCTAACACCACAGTTCAAAAGCATCAATTCTTCAGTGCTCAGCTTTCTTCACAGTCCAACTCTCACATCCATACATGGCCACTGGAAAAACCATAGCCTTGACTAGACGGATCTTTGTTGGCAAGGTAATGTCTCT
>SJYR01003354.1:145120-173567 GCA_006410655.1 Kobus ellipsiprymnus | reverse complement strand
GGCTGCAGTCACCATCTGCAGTGATTTTGGAGTCCAAAAAAAAAAAAAAAAGTCTGACACTGTTTCCACTGTTTCCCCATCTATTTCCCATGAAGTGATGGGACCAGATGCCATGATCTTTATTACTCAGCTATTAAAATGAATGCATTTGAATCAGTTCTAATGAGATGCATGAAATTGGAGCCTAATATACAGAGTGAAGTAAGTCAGAAAGAAAAATACAATACAATATATTAATGCATATATATGGAATTTAGAAAGATGGTAACATTAAGAAAAGATGGTACATTAATCTATATGTAAGACAGCAAAAGAGACACAGATGTAAAGAACAGACTTTTGGACTCTGTGGGAGAAGGAGAGGTTGGGATGATTTGAGAGAATAGCATTGAAACATGTATATTATCATATGTGAAACAGATGGCCAGTCCAGGTTCAATGCATGAGACAAGGTGCTCAGGGCTGGTGCACTGGGATGACCCTGAGGGATGGGATGGGGAGGGAGGTGGGAGGGAGATTCAGGATGGGGAACACATGTACACCTACGGCTGATTCATNGCATTGAAACATGTATATTACCATATGTGAAACAAATTGCCAGTCCAGGTTCAATGCATGAGACAAGGTGCTCAGGGCTGGTGCACTGGGATGACCCTGAGGGATGGGATGGGGAGGGAGGTGGGAGGGAGATTCAGGATGGGGAACACATGTACACCTACGGCTGATTCATGTCAATGTATGGCAAAAACCACCAGACTATTGTAAAGCAATTAGCCTCCAATTAAAATAAATAAATAAATTTTAAAAAATCCTTTCTCCTGGTCATTCCTGGCACCCACCATTCTATGTCCTGTATCCATGAATTTCCTTCTCTAGGTAACTTCTATTAGTAGAATCATACAGTATTTGACCTTTGTAAATGATTTACTTCACTTAGCTTAATTTTCTCTAGGTTCATCTGTGCTATAGCATGTGTCAGAATTTTCTTCTTTTTAAGGCTGAGTAATATTCTACTGTATGTATAAGCACCACATTTTACTTGTTGATTCATCTGTCAGTGGACCCTTGTGTGTCTCCACCTTTTGGCTGTTGTTGAGAATAATGCTGCTATAACACTGACTCAATGGACGTGAGTCTGAATGAACTCCGGTAGTTGGTGATGGACAGGGAGGCCTGGCATGCTGCGATTCATGGGGTCGCAGAGTCAGACACGACTGAACGACTGAACTGAATTGAACTGAACATGCATGTTCCAGTATCTCTTCAAGGCCTTTCTTCCAATTCTTTTGGGTTTATACTCTAAAGAAGAATTGCTAGGTCATATGATAATTCTATCTTTAAATTTTCAGAGCAACAAACAAGTTGATTTCCATAGTAGCTGAATTATTTTATATTATTATCAGCAATGAACAAGGATTCTAATTTCTCTACATCTTTGCCAACACTTGTCATTTTCTTTTTTCTCTCTCTTTTCTTTGAAAGCAGACATCTTAAGGGGTGTGAAGTGGCATTTTAATAGAATCTGAAAATAATATCTTGGTTTTAAAAGTACTTAGACTAATCCTAGGTATTTTCGAGATCATGGGTAGGTAGCAATAGCCGTACCCACGTCCACATTGGCCTTCCTTTGGGTGCCATGTTGTGCATGCTTCCTGATAACAGGTATTTCAGGACATATTGTACCCACATTCCAGGAAGCACATTTGCCTGGCTCATTCTATCTCATCTGTTTCTCATCTCAAGAAGGTATTTCTCTGAGCTTCCTTTTTTTTTAAATTTAAATTTATTTATTTTAATTGGAGGCTAATTACTTTAAAATATTTAATGGGAAGATAATTACTAAGTATATAAATTAAAACTCAAAATTATTTTTAAAATCAGCAAGTCTGTCAAAGTAGAGAGGAGGATCATAGATGAGGACACAGGGCCTTTGTTGCCCTTGGCTATATACCTGGAGGATAGTAAATTCTCAATAAATGTCACAAAATTATGTTGAGTGAATGAACCACAAGGAATCACAGGAGTGCCTACCCGTGCATATAATCCAGTCTCCAAACTCTCCCTGAAAGTTTTACTACTTTATGAAGAAGAAGAAAAGAGAACAGAATCAGAGCCCAGGAAGAGATGACCAACTCAACACTCCACCATCACAGCAGCCACATATGGGTCTACATGAAGCACTTCACACTCACTGACCTATATTATCCTTACAACAGATTGAGGGCATGATACCGTTATCTGCCTTGTAAGACAGAGAAAACCAAGGTACATAGAGACAGAATTCTGAGTCCCCTCCTCTTCCTTATTATTCTGTATTGCCTCCCTGGTGAAAATTATTCATTAATCACTAAGCTATCAAAGTCTCCCCAAAGCATCTATATATCCTATGATTCTCAAAGCCCCACAATTTCACAGAAAGTTCTTCAAGGAGATAACCACTTTAAAAAGACGTCCTCATTTCTCACAGCAAAATTACATCTGTAAGACACTTATTAATAAAATTCATGTTTCTCTATAGGAACCTCTCCAGCACTAAGCAAACCATTTATCCTTCTCTTCTCAGAATTATGTGATTATCAGTGGATAAAATTGTGGAAACTGAGGAAGTCTGAGTCCAGAAATCTATCTCAGTAAGTTATTAAATCACATGCACACAAAACTAACAAATGAACACACACACACACACGAAAAAAGAAAAAAAAACCCAAACCTGGTATCTGATGAAAGTGCTGCTAAATATATGCTCTATCGGGGAAAAAAAAGAATCAACTCACTCACTTAACTTGAAAAGACCCATTAGACACCTTATTAAAAAAACGTGAGAGTATTCTGCTGTGCATACCTGAAGTGCAACTGATATTTTCTTCCTTAAATCGTGAAGCCCAATACTGGTTGTCAAGATGTCATCAATATAAATGTCACCTTCAGGTTCTGATAATCTAAAAAGGGCAGCAGTGAGGGAACTTTTTCCAGCTCCTGTTCTTCCCACGATGCCATACTGTAAAGAGACCCAGGGGGACGAGGAATTAACAGGATGCACAAAACCCAGGAGAACACTGATCGTTGAAGATGAATTTTAAAAATTCTAGTATATGTAAAGAATAGTCTATAAGTTTCTTAAGCAAAGCCCTGCTGACATTTTGGACCAGATAATTCATTGTTGATGGTCAGGAGCCTGTCCTGTACATCGTAGGATGATTAACAGTAGCCATGAACCCACTAGATACCCACTAGATGCAACCCCCAAAACTGTGACAACCAAATATGATAGAAATTCACAAATGTCCCTGATTGAGACCACCATCATTCCAACAATACACAACATAAACTATAGTTACTTTCATGCCTTCTAAAAATGTCAGGCAATTTTATTCAGATTTCCCTGATTAAATGCTTAATATGCAGAAAATTGTATGTTTTCTATAATTATCACATAGTTTCCATTATGTGGTATGTTAAAGGGGGAGACATGTATGTGTATGTGGTGTATATGTGTGTGTGTGTGTGTGTGTGTGTGTGTGTGTGTGTAACTAACATTTGTAAATAAAGGAAGAAGATGACTTAAAAAAAAATAATAACCTGACTGCAGTGAAAAACCAGTGGTCTTCTAAGTGGTCCATAAGAAGTCAGCTTTTAAATTAGTTTTATTCCTACTCCTTGGGTAATTTGACCTTGAAAATTACATGGGTAAGTTTATAGAGATATCAACAGTTCAAGTTTGTGTGTGTGTGTGTGTGTGTGTGTGTGTGTGTGTAACTAACATTTGTAAATAAAGGAAGAAGATGACTTAAAAAAAAATAATAACCTGACTGCAGTGAAAAACCAGTGGTCTTCTAAGTGGTCCATAAGAAGTCAGCTTTTAAATTAGTTTTATTCCTACTCCTTGGGTAATTTGACCTTGAAAATTACATGGGTAAGTTTATAGAGATATCAACAGTTCAAGTCAGAAGTATTATACATAAACAAGTACTCACTTTCTCAGGGATGTGTTATTTATTTAAGAGGAATTATTCTTTGGCAGAAAAATGAAATAACTTCCTGATATTAAATATCTTAATTATATTCTATCTTGAAAGGAAACATCTTCAAATATAAAATACAGGTCTCAGTCTTGAAAGACAGAGGCCAGTAGACAAAATGCACATAATGGGACCAACAACAACACAAACAATGTTTGCTGTTTACATGGGACCTTTCATCAGAGTAGTTCAAAAGGCATTTTATTAATGCATTAATACTTACAATTGAAACTTCAAAAAAATATGTCATGTTAGTCTATTTATTAAAAGCAAAGCAGAGAGAAATTAAATGCACTAACAGTAAGATTAAGGAATCAATGCAATGTAGGTAAAATGCTGGTTGTTGGTGGTTTAGTCACTAAGTTGTGTCCGACTCTTGTGACCCATGAACTGTAGCCTGCCAGACTCCCTTGTCCATGGGATTCTCCAGGCAAGAATACTGGAGCGGGTTACCATTTCCCTTTCCTAGGTAAAATGTTTGTGGTGAATAAAACCACATTCAAATATATATGCAGAAACTTGCCTTTTTAAAAAATGAATTTTAAAGTGAAAGAAAACATTAGACGATCAGTCATGTCCAACTCTTTACCACCCTATGGACTGTAGACTGCCAGGCTCTTCTGTCCATGGAATTCTCCAGGAAAGAATACTAGAGTGGGTTGCCATTTCCTACACAAGGAGATCTTCCTGACCCATGGTTGGAACCTGGGTCTCCTGCTTTGCAGGCAGATTCTCTACCATCTGAGTCACCTGGGAAGCCCAACTGCAAATTTTCTGAAGGAAGCTTTCTAAGACATGATTTCATCTCTATTGAAAATCTGGAATTGATGAGAGTGTAAGAAATACTTGGATCATTTGCAAATCAGTAAAGTTTTAAAACATCTGGCTTTAAAAAAAGAATAACTAAATCTTTCTGAGCAATATAATCAGAATGCTTAGAACCTTTCATGTTTTCTGATTTGAAAAATTCTGAAGTTTCACATCTTATTCGGTCAAATCAATCATGGCATTCCAAAAAAAGAATTTATCTTTATAGAGATTAAACATAGGAAAAGTGGGTTCAGCAAATTTTATTATCTTTTAAAGATAATACAATGACTATAAGACATTTTGGTATTGTTTAGTAGTGTTCGACTCTTTGCAACCCCATGGACTACAGCACGCCAGGTTTCCCTGTCCTTCACTATCTCCTGGAGTTTGCTCAAACTCATGTCCATTGAATCAGTGTTGCCACCCAACCATCTCATCCTCTGTCATCTCCTTCTCCTACTGCCTTCCGTCTTTCCCAGCATCAGGGTCTTTTCCAATGAGTTGGCTCTTCATGTCATGTGGCCAAAGTATTTGGAGCTTCAGCATCAGTTCTTCCAATGAATATTCAGGACTGCTTTTCTTTAGGATTGCCTGGTTTGATCTCCTTGATGTTTAAGGGACTCCCAAGAGTCTTCTCGAGCTCCCCAGTTCAAAAGTATCAATTCTTCAGTGCCCAGTCTTACACAACCTTTACATCCGTATATGACTACTGGAAAAACCATAGCTTTGACTATACGCACCTTTGTCGGAAAAACAATGTCTCTGCTTCTTAATATGCTGTCTAGGTTTATCATAGCTTTTCTTCCAAGAAACAAGCATCTTCTAATTTCATGGCTGCAGTCACCATCCATGGTGACTTTCAGAGCCTAAGAAAATAAAGTCTATCACTGTTTCCATTGTTTCCCCATCTATTTGACATGAAATGATGGAACCAGATGCTGTGATTTTAGTTTTTTTGCGTGTTGAGGTTTAAGCCAGCTTTTTCACTCTCCTCTTTTACCTTCATCAAGAGGCTCTTTAGTTCCTCTTTGATTTCTGCCATTTGGGTGGTATCATCAGCTTATCTGAGGTTACTGATATTTCTCCTAGCATGTTGATTCCAGCTTGTGCTTCATCCAGGCCCAGCATTTTGCATGCTGTACTCTGCATGTAAGTTAAATAAGCAGGGTAACAGTAGACAGCCTGGAGGTACTCCTTTCCCAAATTTGAACCAGTCCATTGCTCCATGTCTGATTCTAACTTTTGCTTCTTGATCTGCATATAGGCTTCTCAGGACTTTTTGTACCTTATGTTAAACCCTAATTCATATAATATAGATGGGCCATTCTCTGCATACAGGCACNCCAACCATCTCATCCTCTGTCATCTCCTTCTCCTACTGCCTTCCGTCTTTCCCATCATCAGGGTCTTTTCCAATGAGTTGGCTCTTCATGTCATGTGGCCAAAGTATTTGGAGCTTCAGCATCAGTTCTTCCAATGAATATTCAGGACTGCTTTTCTTTAGGATTGCCTGGTTTGATCTCCTTGATGTTTAAGGGACTCCCAAGAGTCTTCTCGAGCTCCCCAGTTCAAAAGTATCAATTCTTCAGTGCCCAGTCTTACACAACCTTTACATCCGTATATGACTACTGGAAAAACCATAGCTTTGACTATACGCACCTTTGTCGGAAAAACAATGTCTCTGCTTCTTAATATGCTGTCTAGGTTTATCATAGCTTTTCTTCCAAGAAACAAGCATCTTCTAATTTCATGGCTGCAGTCACCATCCATGGTGACTTTCAGAGCCTAAGAAAATAAAGTCTATCACTGTTTCCATTGTTTCCCCATCTATTTGACATGAAATGATGGAACCAGATGCTGTGATTTTAGTTTTTTTGCGTGTTGAGGTTTAAGCCAGCTTTTTCACTCTCCTCTTTTACCTTCATCAAGAGGCTCTTTAGTTCCTCTTTGATTTCTGCCATTTGGGTGGTATCATCAGCTTATCTGAGGTTACTGATATTTCTCCTAGCATGTTGATTCCAGCTTGTGCTTCATCCAGGCCCAGCATTTTGCATGCTGTACTCTGCATGTAAGTTAAATAAGCAGGGTAACAGTAGACAGCCTGGAGGTACTCCTTTCCCAAATTTGAACCAGTCCATTGCTCCATGTCTGATTCTAACTTTTGCTTCTTGATCTGCATATAGGCTTCTCAGGACTTTTTGTACCTTATGTTAAACCCTAATTCATATAATATAGATGGGCCATTCTCTGCATACAGGCACGTTATAGTATGTATATATGTGGCTCATGTGTTCTGTGTACAAGCAGGCTTCAAAATTATTTTGCAGTTGGCTCCAGACCACCTTAAAACATGAATATCAAAATAAAGCAAGTTATATGAATGTTTTCATTCTATGTGCAAATAAAAGTTACATTTATATTGTATTGTAATCTAATGATGTACAATAGCATTATATATAAAAAGTGTACATACCTTAATTTCCAATACTTTATATTAAAATAATGCTAACCATCTAGGCATTTATAGCATAGTAACATTAAAAACACTGATCACAGATCAGGATAATAAATATAATAATAACGAAGTGGTTTGAAATACTGCAAGAATTATCAAAATGTGACAGAGACATGAAGTAACCAAATGCTATAGGAAAGATGGTGCCAATGTACTGGCCTGACACAGCATTGCCATAAATATCCATTTCTTTTTTAAGGTAATATCTGTGAAGGCAGACATCCTGGAATGTGAAGTCAAGTAGGCCTTAGGAAACATCACTACTAACAAAGCTAGTGGAGGTGATGAAATTCCAGTTGAGCTATCGCAAATCCTAAAAGATGACACTGTGAAAGAGCTGTACTAAATATGCCAGCAAATTTGGAAAATGCAGCAGTGGTCACAGGACTGGAAAAGGTAAGTTTTCATTCCAATCCCAAAGAAAGACAATGCCAAAGAATGCTCAAACTACTGCACAACTGCACTTATCTCACATGCTAATAAGTAATACTGAAAATTCTCGAAGCCAGGCTTCAGCAATTGGTGAACCGTGAATTTCCAGATGTTCAAGCTGGTTTTATAAAAGGCAGAGGAACCAGAGATCAAATTGCCAACATCCGCTGGATCATCAAAAAAGCAAGAGAGTTCCAGAAAAACATCTATTTCTGCTTGATTGACTATGCTAAAGCCTTTGACTGCGTGCATCACAATAAACTGTGGAAAATTCTGAAAGAGATGAGGATACCAGACCACCTGACCTGCCTCTTGAGAAACCTGTATGCAGGTCAGGAAGCAACAGTTAGAACTGGACATGGAACAACAGACTGGTTCCAAACAGGAAAAGGTGTACGCCAAAGCTGTATACTGTCACCCTGCTTATTTAACTTATATGCAGAGTAAACCATGAGAAACACTGGGCTGGAGGAAGCACGAGCTAGAATCAAGATTGCCAAGAGAAATATCAATAACCTCAGATATGCAGATGACACAACCCTTATGGCAGAAAGTGAAGAATTAAAGAGTCTCTTGATGAAAGTGAAAGTGGAGAGTGATAAAGTTGGCTTAAAGCTCAAGATTCAGTAAACTAAAATCATGGCATCTTGTCCCATTGCTTCACTGCAAATAGATGGAGAAACAGTGGAAACAGTGTCAGACTTTATTTTGGGGGCTCCAAAATCACTGCAGATGGTGAGGGCAGCCATGAACTTAAAAGATGCTTACTCCTTGGAAGGAAAGTTATGGCCAACCTAGACAGTATATTAAAAAGCAGAGATATTACTTTGTCAACAAAGGTCCATCTAGTCAAGGCTATGGTTTTTCCAGTAGTCATGTATGGATGTGAGAGTTGGACTATAAAGAAAGCTGAGTGCCAAAGAACTGATGCTTTTGAGCTGTGGTGTTGGAGAAGACTCTTGAAAGTCCCTTGGACTGCAAAGAGATTCAACCAGTCCATCCTAAAGGAGATCAGTCCTGAGTGTTCATTGGAAGGACTGATTTTGAAGCTGAAACTCCAATATTTTGGCCACCTGATGTGAAGAGCTGACTCATTGGAAAAGACCCTGATGTTGGGAAAGATTGAAGGCAGGAGGACAAGGGGACGACCGAGGATGAGATGGTTGGAAGGCATCACCGACTCAATGGACATGGGTTTGGGTAAATCCTGTGAGTTGGTGATGGACAGGGACGTCTGGTATGCTGCAGTTCATGGGGTCACAAAGAGTCAGACACGACTCTTTCACCTTCATCAAGAGGCTCTTAGTTCCTCTTTGCTTTCTGCCATTTGGGTGGTATCATCTGCTTATCTGAGGTTACTGATATTTCTCCTGGAAGTCTTGATTCCAACTTGTGCTTCATTCTGCCCAGCATTGTGCATGCTGTACTCTGCATGTAAGTTAAATAAGCAGGGTAACAGTAGACAGCCTGGAGGTACTCCTTTCCCAAATTTGAACCAGTCCATTGCTCCATGTCCAGTTCTAACTTTTGCTTCTTGATCTGTATATAGGCTTCTCAGGACATTTTGTGCCTTATGTTAAACCCTAATTCATATAATATAGATGGGCCATTCTCTGCATACAGGCACGTCATAGTGTGTATATATGTAGCTTATGTGTTCTGTGTACAAGCAGGCTTCAAAATTATTTTGCAGTTGGCTCCAGACCACCTTAACACATGAATATCAAAATAAAGCAAGTTATATGAATGTTTTCATTCTATGTGCAAATAAAAGTTACATTTATACTATATTGTAGTCTAATGATGTACAATAGCATTATATATAAAAAATGTACATACCTTAATTTCCAATACTTTATTGCTAAAAGAATGTTAACCATCTAAGCATTTATAGCATAGTAACATTAAAAACTGGAGAAGGCAATGGCAACCCACTCCAGTACTCTTGCCTGGAAAATCCCATGGATGGAGGAGCCTGATAGGCTACAGTTCATGGGGTCGCAAAGTCAGACACGACTGAGCGACTTCACTTTCACTTTTCACTTTCATGCATTGGAGAAGGAACTGGCAACCCACTCCAGTGTTCTCGCCTGGAGAATCCCAGGAATGGGGGACCCTGGTGGGCTGCCGTCTATGGGGTCGCACAGAGTCGGACACAACTGAAGCGACTTAGCAACAGTAGCAGCAGCAACATTAAAAACCACTGATTACAGATCAGGATAATAAATATAATAATAATGAAATGGTTTGAAATACTGCAAGAATTATCAAAATGTGACAGAGACATGAAGTGACCAAACGCTCTAGGAAAAATAGTGCCAATGTACTTGCCTGACACAGTGTTGCCATAAATGTCCCTTTTTTTTTTTTTTTTTTAAAGCATTATCTGTGAAGCACAGTAAAACAGGTGGGCCTGTATTTCTGAGTGTTCTTATACATAAATCAACACACATCAGGACACAGGTGAGAACTGATCTGTGAGAATGTGTGTATGTTCTTTGTTATCAGCTCCATTGAAACTGATTCATCTGTGCAAACGGGAACATCTGTAAACTTTGAGTAAATGGACTGAGATACGTAGGGGCACTGAGGACTGTTCATGACCACAGGACTGTGAGTTCCAAACTCCAGCAAAGAAAACTAAAAAACCAGGGGACTTCCCTGCAGCTCAGTGGTTGAGATTCTGTGCTTCTGCTGCAGGAGGGGTGGATTAGATCCCTGTCAGGGAACTAAGATCCCACAGGCTGCATGGCCCCAGACCCCCCAAAAAGAAAAAGGCAACTCCAAGAAAATCTGACTCTGATTATTCCTAGATTTCCGTCATCAAAACTATAGTCTGAATGTCTTTCCTGGGTAACAAAAGGATTTTACCAATTGCCCATGGAGAGTGTCACCAGTATCAGTAAGCTCATATTCTTGAATCTAAAGACACTTGAGGGCTTCCCTCGTGGCTCAGTGGTAAAGAAACTGCCTGCCGATGCAGAAGACATGGGTTCAATCCCTAGTCGAGGAGAATCCCACATGCTGTGAAGCAACTAAGCCAGTGTGCCACAACTATTGAGCCTGCGCTCTAGAACCCGGGAACCACGACTATGAGACTGCATACTTCAACTTTTGAAGCCCTCACACTCTATAGCCCATGCTCCTAACAAGAGAAGACACCTCAGTGAGAAGCCCACAAATAGCAATTGGAGAGAAGCCCAAGCAGTAACAAAGACCCAACTCAGCCAAAAATAAAAAAATAGATACAATTATAAAGACACTTAAAGAAAATCTTCTGTTATTTGCTTTCAGTGGCCCCTTTCTGTTTTTCCAACCAGGTTGGTCTTTGATGATGACACAACTTGTTAGACACTTGCTCCTGGATTTCTCTTCACATATCAAACTCAACATAATCAACACCCAATGCTCCACACAATAAACTCTTCCCTTAATCATAATCAGTGCAAATGAATTTGAAAATTAAATAAACACTAGCTATACCTCAGCACTCTGAAAAAATAATTTGTAATATGCTTTTACTTTCTAGGCTTCTGTATGTATTCTTTTTGTTGTTGTTGTATTTTTTTGATATGTGTTCTTAAAGACACAAGCTCACATATTTGAATAAAATGAGATTAATGTGAACATACTGTTATATATGCTTTCATTTTGTATTTCATAAAAATATTTATTTAATGGTTGCATAATATTATACTACATGTTGAGAGGGTAACAGACAAGAAGGCCAGGGTTCTCCAAACGGAGGAAATAGGCTGCAAGTGTCAGATATTTATATCTCTCTCTAAAGCAGCAAGAGGAAACAACCCCCCCCATACAAACTTACAAGGAGGTTTCTCTTAAAATACTGTGTTGCCATAATGACACCTGGTTCCACCTGAAGTTAACTATTCTCAAACCTTGAGTTAACCAATGCATTCTTCTTATGGAAATGTTTGTCTTAAGCTATGTTAACATACATGCATTTACCCTAGACTCTGTCTTCAAGGCAGTTCTGCCTAATGGCTCAGAACTGACTTGACAAACCAGTATGTTATACTCAGACATTGTTCCCCTAATCTATGTAAATGAAACTATTTGTATGGTAATCTACCTTTCTACAAGATTCAAGTCAATCATTTTATGGCCTGGGATGACTCATCTGGTGCCAAGATTATCCCAAAATAAATCTTATGGGTGAGGGGCCTGGTGCCCTTCTGAGGTTTAAGACATTCCTTTCTTTCATTAACAGACTGCTAGTGACTATATGGGAGAAGGCAATAGCACCCCACTTCAGTACTCTTGCCTGGAAAATCCCATGGATGGAGGAGCCTGGAAGGCTGTAGTCCATGGGGTTGCTGAGGGTCGGACACAACTGAGTGACTTCACTTTCACTTTTCACTTCCATGCATTGGAGAAGGAAATGGCAACCCACTCCAGTGTTCTTGCCTGGAGAATTCCAGGGACAGGGGAGCCTGGTGGGCTGCCGTCTATGGGGTCGCACAGAGTTGCACATGACTGAAGCGACTTAGCAGCAGTAGCAGTGATTATATGACATCCAGCTAAAAACTATCAGGGGGGTACTCTTTCTGCCCCCTTCTGATACCTATGTCAGAAGCTGTCTCTGTCTCCTCTATACTTTAATGAAACTTTATTACACAAAGCTCTGAGCGAACAAGTTTTGTCTCTGGCTCTGGATTGAATTCTTCTCCTCCAGAGGCCAAGAATCCCAGCGTCTTTTTGTGGTTCAGCAACAACCTTTCAATGTGATCATTTATTTAACAAATCCTCTACTGCTGGGTATGTAGGCAGCATCAAATAGTTAGCTATTATAAATATTCTGTGTTAAATATCCCTGAAGCTAAATATTTGCAAACAACCTTAATCACTTCCTTCACAAAAATTCTCAGATGTGGAATAGCTGAGAGTCATGTATGAACCCCTTGGAAAGCAAAGAGATCAAACCAGTCAGCCCTAAAGGAAATCAGGCCTGAATATTCATTGGAAGAACTGATGCTGAAGCTCCAATACTTTGGCCACCTGACACAAAGAGCCAACTCATTGGAAAATGCCCTGATGCTGGGAAAGATTGAAAACAGGAGGAGAAGGGGATGACAGAAGAAGATATGGCTGGCTGGCATCACTGATACAATGAGCATGAACTTGGGCAAACTGCAGGAGATGGTGAGGGACAGGGAAGGCTGGGTGTGGGTCAGTCCATGGGGTGAAGAATCAGACATGACTAGGTGACTGAACAACAACAAAGTATGAACATTTTCAGAGGAATCTGTTAAGCTGCTAACCTACCCTCCAAAAGTATGATACCATTTTCTACTACCACCCATTCCCCTGCATGTTCACAAATCTAGGTGTTATAGCTTTGTTTTAATTGACATCAATTTGATCCCAAAAAGTGGAATCACTTTCCCAGGATGTGTTGCTGGAGGCATAACAGCTCCTGGCTCCCTGCTCCCTGCACCTGCCCCCTCTGGCCCATGAGCTCTCACTTCTCAGACTAAGCTCCTGATTGCCAACTCAGCACCCTACACTCCACCCCAGGATGTGTCTTCTACAAAACATCCTTCATGTACACGAGTCAGCTTCCTAGGCATCACTAGGTAGTGGTGAGGGCTGAATGCAATAATGTGTGTTACACATCTAGTAGTTCATTTTCTGAATGCTTTGCAGGTGTCAATATGTGAACTGTGAACTCCCTGATGTTCAAGCTGGTTGTAGAAAACGCAGAGGAACCAGACATCAAATTGCCAACATCCGCTGGAT
Organism: Kobus ellipsiprymnus; assembly: GCA_006410655.1. Lineage (NCBI taxonomy): Eukaryota > Metazoa > Chordata > Mammalia > Artiodactyla > Bovidae > Kobus > Kobus ellipsiprymnus. Next base: position 160,031 of record SJYR01003354.1, on the reverse strand, counting down.
CATNCCAGTTGAGCTATTTAAAATCCTGAAAGATGATGCTGTGAAAGTGCTGCACTCAATATGCCAGCAAATTTGGAAAACTCAGCAGTGGCCACACGATGGAAAAGGTCGGTTTTCATTCCAATCCCAAAGAAAGGCAATGCCAAAGAATGCTCAGCTACTGCACAATTGCACTCATCTCACATGCTAGTAAAGTAATGCTCAAAATTCTCCAAGCCAGGCTTCAGCAATATGTGAACTGTAAACATCCAGATATTCAAGCTGGTTTTAGAAAAGGCAGAGGATCCAGAGATCAGAGTTCTAACATCCACTGGGTCATGAAAAAAGCAAGAGAGTTCCAGAAAAACATCTATTTCTGCTTTGTTGACTATGCCAAATCTTTAGACTGTGTGGATCATAATACACTGTGGAAAATTCTTCAAGAGATGGGAATACCAGACCACCTGACCTGCCTCTTGAGAAACCTATATGCAGGTCAGGAAGCACCAATTAGAACTGGACGTGGAACAACAGACTGGTTCCAAATAGGAAAAGGAGTACGTCAAGGCTGTATATTGTCACCCTGCTTATTTGACTTCTATGCAGAGTACATCATGAGAAACGTTGGACTGAAGGAAACACAGGCTGGAATCAAGATTGCCGGGAGAAATATCAAAAACCTCAGATATGCAGATGACACCACCCTTATGGCAGAAAGTGAAGAGGAACTCAAAAGCCTCTTGATGAAAGTAAAAGAGGACAGTGAAAAAGTTGGCTTAAAGCTCAACATTCAGAAAACGAAGATGATGGCATCCGGTCCCATCACTTCATGGGAAATAGATGGGGAAATAGTGGAAACAGTGTCAGATTTTATTTTGGGGGGCTCCAAAATCACTGCAGATGGTGATTGCAGCCATGAAATTAAAAGACGTTTACTCCTTGGAAGAAAAGTTATGAGCGTCCTAGGCAGCATATTCAAAAGCAGAGACATTACTTTGCCGACTAAGGTCTATCTAGTCAAGGCTATGGTTTTTCCAGTAGTCATGTATGGATGTGAGAGTTGGACTGTGAAGAAGGCTGAGCACCGAAGAATTGATGCTTTTGCACTGTGGTGTTGGAGAAGACTCTTGAGAGTCCCTTGGAGTGCAAGGAGATCCAACCAGTCCATTCTGAAGGAGATGAGCCCTGGGATTTCTTTGGAAGGAATGATGCTAAAGCTGAAACTCCAGGACTTTGGCCACCTCATCCAAAGAGTTGACTCATTGGAAAAGACTTTGATGCTGGGAGGGATTGGGGGCAGGAGGAGAAGGGGACGACAGAGGATGAGATGGCTGGATGGCATCACTGACTCGATGGACGTGAGTCTGAGTGAACTCCAGGAGTTGGTGATGGACAGTGAGGCCTGGCATGCTGTGATTCATGGGGTCGCAAAGAGTCGGACACAACTGAGTGACTGAACTGAACTGAACTGAGGTCTTCATTCATTGGATCAGGGCATCATGCTTTCACTTATGCTGGCCCCACCTCCTAAAATGCCTTTCATGTGCATTTCCACCTACTGAAACCCTAACCACACACCACTAAGTCTGTCTCACATGCCTAATTCCTTGAAAATGCTCTCCCTGTCCCCTCATTTGGGCTTGTTCCAACTCTAACAGAAGTTATGTCATTTTTTATAAACATCTACAAAAATTATGACCTCGTTCCAGCTTGCAAAGCTTATATAGTCATTTTCGTGTTTCTTCAACCAGACTGTTTAAGTTGACAATAGGATCTCTAGTGGACTTGACTTTTTCTTATTTGTATTACCTGTGGTGTCCTGAGACAAAGAAACTTCCATGGGAGCTGAGATTTTAAACTCAGGCCAGAGAAATTTATGGAAAATCTATTACTGCATTATTTAGGTATTAGATAAATCAGAGACAGACATAGCAGATCGATCCTACAGCCATAAATACTTCAAATGGCCAACACCTCATTCTCATGGGACAGACAACAGCTTCCACAGAGTAAGTGGTTATGGTCATTTTACACCCTATGAAAACAATGACCATTTTTGTCCAAGCATTTACTCTGGGTGCTTTACATGCCTTATCTTGTTTAAGTTGTTGTACATCAACCCTACAGGTTACAGTCTATCACTTTCATTTTGTGTAAGAAAAGATTGAGGCTTAGATGAATTTGTCTGAATATCAGAGCCCATAAGTAGCAGGATGGGACTCAAATCCATGTCTGTTGGCCTCTTTTCCATCAGCTAATGGGCCTCCTTATCCCCTGGATTGCCTGACACATTATCATGTCCCTCTGTCCAGCTAGAACAGAGAAAGTGGGGAGAGGTGTAGCTGCAGTTAAAGCAACAGGCCTACCATAGAGATCTTATGGTCAGAGAGTTAAAGCATGATGTGGACACAGGCATACATGTGGTGAGTGAGAGCAAAGAGGGTACCTGAGGGTAGGTGGACCAGCTGTCAGCAGAAAGACCCAGCACCCACAGCCGGATTGAGAGAGAAACCTGCAGTTAAGTGGGACACATGATGCCTGGGGAACAAGCTAAACAGACCTCATGCCCTGCTTGGGGCAGCAAGATTCATTTTGATCTCATCACGTGGTGAAATAGCCACACATACACTGCTGCACAGGGCTGTCTCTGACTCCAGGTCCAGGCATGGCTGAGCCTGTGGGAAATCCTTCCAGTCCCTTCAGGAAGCTGGTGTGGGAAGGACAGACAACAGGATGAAAACTGTCTGTAATGAAGACAGACTCCACTGGAAAGATGCAGATTATAATGCAAAGGTGCAATCTACAGAGCATCAGTTCAGTTCAGTTCAGTTGCTCAGTCATGTCCAGCTCTTTGCAACCCCATGGACTGCAGCACACCAGCCTTCCCTGTCCATCACCAACTCCCGGAGCTTACTCAAACTCATTTCCATTGAGTTGGTGATGCCATTCAACTATTTCATAAAAACATAAAAGTAAGTAAATGTAGTGGCTCAGAACATTCGGGAGCCTCTTGCTTAGTTGCAGCAGAGATTTGGGAATTCTTGAGTTCAATTTCAATGTCAAAGGACATTTCTTGGGAGTCACAGGTTATCACTCATCAAAAACTGCCCATGGGAGAGAAAGGAGGAGGTCATGTTAACATGCAAAGCTGAGTCAAGAGGTCTGCGTGAGCCTGAGACTCTGCATTACTAAGAAGCTCCAGGAGAGGCAGGTGCCACTGGTCCTGGCACCACCGTCTGAGTCACAGGGAACTAGAAGCTAGCAGGAGAATGGGGGCAATCTGGGAGTGAGGGGAGAAGTTTTTAAGAAAATATTACACAAAAAGGAAAAAATCTAGGAAACTAATATTTTTGTACATTATACCATGGTCTACTAAGCATCTGTGAAAATGTATCATCCAAATAATAGCTGTGAGCAAAAGCAAAGCAAAATCAATCTACCTCGAGAGCTGGAAAATACTTTATTTCCCAGGACTCTCTAAAATGATCAAATCAACCACAAAATCATCTAAATGAAAAACACAGCCCATGTTCAGACTCTCATCAGGAAGTCTACGGTCCTATTTACCTCATGTTGATTTTTTTTCTTTTTTCTTTTCTCTTTGGCTGTGCTGGGTCCTGATTGATTTGCACAAGCTGTCTCTAGCTGTGACAAGTGGGGGCTACTCCTGCAGTGCACTGGCTTCTCACTGAGGGGACTTCTATTGTTGCTGAGCAAATACTTCAGGAGTTGTGGCACGTGGGCTCAGTAGTTGTGGTTCAGGGCTTAGTTTCTCTGTGGCATGTGGAGTCTTCCCAGACCAGGGATTAAACCAGTGTCTCCTGCATTGGCAGGCAAATTCTTATCCACTGCACCACCAGGGAAGCCTTAGTTCTTTGTTTTAACTTGCTATTTCTTCTGTGAATTAAAATCCTGCATACTACCTACTATAGTTTCCTAGTGACTCGAACTTCCAGGAATCAGGACAGAAGAGGAAATGATGGAAAGAGAATAAAGCTCCCAGTCTGCTGGGCTGGCTCATTCCCATGTCCCCTGCCTGCCTTCACCCCACCCCCAACAACCTCTCTCAAATTCAACATCAAAGGGGTGTCCTAGAGTTGTGGGGGATGAGACAGGCAGAAGAGGGAACCTGGGATGTACACACGTGGGTTGAAATCATTTCATGAACACACTGCCTGGGTATCATCTCCAAACACAGAAATGAAGCTAACAGTGATACCGTGAGTGGACCAAGGCACAGATCAAAACTCAAGTTATTGATTCAGTCTCCAAATTCAACTTTCCTTCAAACATTTTAGAATCTCGATAATCCTATGACTTGCAGGTTTTAAGAAGGGAGAGTAAGAATCTGTTATGTTCCCACGTTGTACTACAAAGTATCTTAGATAATTCATATTTTATGGCTTTGGGGAAAATTTAAGACAGGTGCAGGTGAACAGAATTATATTTACAACAGAAAATCTTACAGACACACTATCTGAGAGTAAGTAAACATCACCTACAGTGCTCTCAGGGAAAAGATTCTATCAGGACCTGGGGTTAATGTTTTCCTGACACAGCAATTTGCATTTTTCCTGACCTACAATGGAACTAGAAAAAATTAGGAGGGGGCTTTTGGCCTGTGACTAACTGAAACTGCTCCCTGGTTAGCATTTTGTCATTAAATTGAATGTTCTTTCATGTTCAGTTCAGTTCAGTTGCTCAGTCGTGTCCAACTCTTTGCGACCCCATGAATCGCAGCACGCCAGGTCTCCCTATCCATCACCAACTCGCAGAGTTCACTCAGACTCACGTCCATCGAGTCAGTGATGCCATCCAGCCATCTCATCCTCTGTCATCCCCTTCTTCTCCTGTCCCCAATCCCTCCCAGCATCAGAGTCTCTTCCAATGAGTCAACTCTTCGCATGAGGTGGCCAAAGTCCTAGAGTTTCAGCTTCAGCATCATTCCTTCCAAAGAAATCCCAGGGCTGATCTCCTTCATGTCCTCCTTCATGTCCTTCATGGACTGGTTGGATCTCCTTGCAGTCCAAGGGACTCTCAAGAGTCTTCTCCAACACCACAGTGCAAAAGCATCAATTCTTTGGTGCTCAGCCTTCTTCACAGTCCAACTCTCACATCCATACATGACTACTGGAAAAACCAGTAGTCACAAGGGTTTAATTCATTAAATTACAGCTACAGTCCATTAGATAGGTCTGGGGTGGTAAGAGTTTTAAAGAATAGTTCTTTCAGTTATTGATGGAGTTGTCTTGTGTGTTTGTGTGTGTGTGTGTTGGTTCCTGCTTGCTCACACCTGTGTTACTCACTCACCCTCACAGCCAGCAGTCTCTCAGCACCCTCTATGTGCCCTGCAGAATGCCACTTTCTAGGAACAAAAATGAAAACAAGATGCCCCCTGATTTTAAAAAGCTTCAAGTTTCTGTGAGATACATATCTGAAGTTACAAAGCATGTCACAGGTGCTATCTTTTATCTTAATTATGATAAAATTCAACTAACCATTTTTAAGTGGACAGTTTGGTGTTCAGTACATTAACATTGCTGTGCAACCAAGCTTGAAAAAATTTTTTTCTGCCTCGTAAAACTGAAATTCTTACCCATTAGGCAAACAACTCTCCATTTTCCCTCCCCCAGTCCCTGGAGACCACCATCCTACTTCCTGTTTTCTTGCATTTGACTACTCTAGGAATCTCACATAAATGGAATCAGAGTATTCATTCCTTTTGTGTCTGGCTTATTTCATTTAGCAAGATGTCATCAAGGTTTATCCACAGGTCAGAATTTTCTTCCTTTTTAAGGCTAAATCATAATTATTTAGTTCCTTCCAACTTTTGGCTGCTATAACATAGGTGTACCATAAACGCTATCTTAAAAGTATACATAGCACACTAAGGAATAACTGAGAGTCTCGAAGATGCATTAGAGTTGACTCAGAAAATGAGGAGATTTTCACCATCCAGATGACAGAGGGCCTGGGTCTCTGAGGCTGAGGGGAAGCGTGTGCACTGGGAACAGGGAGGACGTGGTGCTTTTAGAGAAACTACACCCTATCCGAGTGCAGGGGGATGTGTGTGTCAGACATACTGGCTGCAGAGGGAGGTGGGGAAGAGCTTCCTACACCTTGTCTGTTCTGGCTTAGTATCTTCAAGACCCTGTCCTGGTCCCAGCTGAGGGCCTCAAATTGAGTGTGGAAGGAACATCACCAGCATACATGGATGCTGACAGGTCCAAGTCACAAGCCTCTCTGTTGTCTCCTACACGGATCTTCTCTGCTCCCTTCAATTTGCTTTTGACTTTGAGCCAATCTCTAATCCCTGCCTCCATCTGAGGCCCTGGTTCCTCACTGATGACTGGGTCATTATTGAGGCTCTTCTCTGGTGGACACAAACTCACCCCACGGCCCCTGCTGGAGTGGACTTGAGGTCTGCTATTGTTCCAGCAGCAGCTCACACAGCCCAGTAAGGATCAGATCTGTGCTAAAGAATCAGTCTGTGGGGGGAGGGCAGGTGGTTGGCAGCTCAGTGTGGGTGAGTGGAGGATAAGGCTACAGGAAGGGCTAGGGATAGGGAAGGAGGCTGCAACCAGAGGGCACCATGGGAGGAAGAGAAGATTTCAGAAATGCAAACAAGAAAAAATGGAAAGGAATGAGATATTGGTAGGGCCAGGAAGACAAGGCTGAGGTCCCAGACTTTGTGTGAATAATCAGGTGTCACACATAGTGTCCTGACTCAGGTTAAGATGGAGCCCTAGTCCCAGGGCCCATCAACCATCATGAGGGAGCTCAAAACACAGGGGAAAAAAATTTGCTGGGATCCCCATCCATGGTCAGTTTCCAAAAAGGATTCACCTACAACGTCACTGATCTAATCAGCATCCATTAGGACAGACACACTGACAGATCCCCCTAACACACTGACAAGGAAGCCAAGAGCAGATGTGGTGTGAAATCTTCAGCTGGATTTTAAAAAGGCAAATGGATTAAACTAACCTTTAGTCCTGGGTGAATGTATGCATACACGTTCTTCAATACCAGAGGCCCATCTGACTTATGCCTGAAATTCACATTGATTAAGGAAATCAGTCCTTCGTTGGGCCAGGATGGTGGTGGACGATAATCAAGTTCCCAGGATGCTTCTTTCTCAAGGTCTGTGTATTCAATCACCCTTTCTACTGAAATCATCTGAAACACGTATGACAACACATGAGTTAGTATAAGAGGGTCTTGTTTATGGATGATCAGAGACTGTAAATGAAGTTTTCTGTTTGTCTATGGTTCAGAACATCCCAGGTCTTAGCATCCACAAAGGACAGAAGTAGGAGTCTGATAAGGCCTTAGATGATTAGCAAACTTGTTCATCATCTTTATCACTTTTACTTACGACTACTTCCTTCAATTTTATATTAAAACTAAAAGAATTAGAGAAATGAATGGTAAAATTTTACTGATCTACCTTTTACATCTGAATAAAAAACAAGAGAATTTTTTCTATGAAAAGAACACTTATGGACACCAATCCGTATGTGTGGCTACAGAAGGGCCACGTATTACAGATGAGCAGAACTGGACAGTCATCAAACCTCATTTTAATAATCAGTCACTTTCTACTCTGTTAAAGAAAAGAAATGGAAAAACTTCATTTTTATTATTTTTCTCCATTTAGGGGAAGGTACAAATATTCAAAAGTGTTTAATTTACTTATTGACTAAGGCCTCTTAAACAACCATGACTCCACACTTTAGAGAGCACACTCTGAGAGGAAGCCTATTCTATGAGGAAGAAGGGCCACCAGCAAATTCAGGTGTTCAACACACACAAGAATAAATGCTAAAATGGGGGAGGGGTGAAGGAACATAGTAATGAAATAAACCTCAAAATACTGGATTCCTTTCTTTTACCAAAAATAAGGAATTACCCATTAAGAAACAAATATAAACAAACTGCTAAGAAATTAGTTTATATTGTCTCCAGAATTTCAGAACCTCCCTCCTACAGAAACATTTATTGTATTTGAAGAGTTTGTGATGAATATAAAACCTTCTGACATGGCATATATATGACTGAGAAAAATATGTATATATTTTATTTTACATTAACTCTAAGCACATGGAACATGAAAATGAAAGTTGCTCAGTCCTGTCTGACTCTTTGCAATCCTATGGACTGTAGCCTGCCAGGCTTCTCTGACCATGGGGATTCTCCAGGCAAGAATACTGGAGTGGGTAGCCATTCCCTTCTCCAGGGGATCTTCCCAAACCAAGGATTGAGTCTGAGTCTCCTGTGGCTCCTGCATTGCAGGTAGATTATTTACCATCTGAGCTACCAGGGAAGCCCTTAAGCAGATGGAGGGTAATGTAAAAAACTTTGTAAAATTAAGTAAAAATAACAGTTTTTATTATTTTACATAAGATTTGCTTTTATGCCATTTAACAGCAAGGAGACCTGGAAAGGCTAAGAACAGAAAGATAAACATCACCATGTTCTCCACTTCGGCACTTTGCCTGACGCACCACTGGAACATCCCCGTGAGTGTGAGAGTGAGAGACAGGACCAGGCCAACCTGCCTGAGATCCAAGGCTAAATGAGGAAGAAGAGGAATAGTCAGTCTCTTTATCAACCCCTCACACAGGTCCTTCTGTCACTCTACAAAGAAGACTCCTTTATTTTTATGATTTTTATTGGAATATAGTTGATTTACAAAGTCGTGTTAGTTTCAGGTATACTATAAAGTGAATTAGTCAGACATATATATAATCTGCTCTTTTAAAATTATTTTCCCATATACATCATTACAGAGTATTAAATAGAGTTCCCTGTGCTATACAGTAGGTCCTTTTTAGTTACCTATTTTATATATAGTAGTGAGAAGCCTCCTTTATAATATTGAAATCATTTTCATGTAATGATAGCATTACTCATCACTTCCTGCTGTATAAGACATTAAAAAAAAATTTAAAAACCCACTATGCAGGATTTCCCTGGTGGTCCAATAGCTAAGACTCCGAGACACCAGGGCAGGGGTTCCAGGTTCGATTCCTAGTCAGGGAACTAGACTCCACATGCCACAACTAAGAGTTCACTTGCTGGAACTAAAGTCCTGCCTGTCACAACTAAGACTGAAGATCCCGAGTGCCCCAACTAACACCCAGCACAGCCAAATGAATATGTAAAATTTTAAAAATATTATGAATTTAGGAAAAACTAACACAGTTGTTGTTGTCCAGTCACTAAGTCATGTCTGACTCTGTGTCACCATGGACTGCTGCACGCCAGGCTTCCCAGTACTTCATTATCTCCCAGAGTTTGCTCAAATTCATGTCCATTGAGTTGGTGATGCTATCTAATCATCTCATCCTATGCCACCCCCTGCCTTCAATCTTTCCCAGTATCAGGGTCTTTTCTAATTAGTCAGCTCTTTGCATCAGGTGGTCAAAGTATTGGAGCTTCAGCTTCAGCATCAGTCCTTCCAGTGAATATTTAGTGTTGATTTCCCTTAGGACTGACTGGTTTGATCTCCTTACAAATAGTACAAAGGACTCTCAAGTGTCTTCTCCAACACCACAGCTTGAAAGCATCAATTCTTCAGCCCTCAGCCGTAATGGCCCAACATGTAAATCTGTTGACAACTCTTACACAACTACCTGAAGAAACATAGCTTTCACTTACACAGACCTTTGTTGCAAAGTGATGTCTCTGCTTTTTATTGTTTTTTATTTTTGCTGTTTTTTTATTTTTTAATATAAATATATTTATTTTAATTGGAGGCTAATTACTTTACAATATTGTGTTGGTTTTGCTATACATCAACATGCATCCGCCATGGGTGTACGTGTTTTCCCGCTCCTGAATCCCCCTCCCACCTCCCTCTCCGTCCCATCCCTCTGGGTCATCTCAGTGCACCAGTCCAGAGCATCCTGTACCATGCATCGAACCTAGACTGGCAATTTGTTTCACATATGATAATATACATGTTTCAATGCCATTATCCCAAATCATCCCACCCTTGCCCTCTCCAACAGAGTCCAAAAGAATATTCTATACATCTGTGTCTCTTTTGCTGTCTTGCATACAGGTTTATCATTGCCATCTTTCTAAATTCCATATATATGTGTTAGTATACTGTATTAGTGTTTTTATTTCTGGCTTACTTTACTCTGTATGATAAGCTCCAGTTTCATCCATCTCATTAGAATTGATTCACATGTATTCTTTTTAATGGCTGAGTAATACTCCATTGTGTATATGTACTGCTGCTTTCTTATCCATTCATCTGCTGATGGACATCCAGGTTGTTTCCATGTCCTGGCTATTATAAACAGTGCTGCGATGAACATTGGGGTACATGTGTCTCTTTCTATTCTGGTTTCCTCGGTGTGTATGCCCAGCAGTGGGATTGCTGGGTCATAAGGCAGTTCTATTTGCAGTTTTTAAAGGAATCTCCACAGTATTGTCCGTAGTGGCTGTACTAGTTTGCATTCCCACCAACAGTGTAAGAGGGTTCCTTTTTCTCCACACCCTCTTTAGCATTTATTGCTTATAGACTTTTGGATTGCCGTCATTCTGACTGGCGTGAAATGGTACCTCACAGTGGTTTTGATTTGCATTTGTCTGATAATGAGTGATGTTGAGCATCTTTTCATGTAGTTGTTAGCCATCTTTATGTCTTCTTTGGAGAAATGTCTGTTTAGTTCTTTGGCCCATTTTTTGACTGGGTCATTTATTTTTCTGGGATGGAGCTGCAGGACTTGCTTGTATATCTTTGAGATTAATTATTTGTCAGTTGTTTCATTTGCTATTATTTTCTCCCATTCTGAAGGCTGTCATTTCACCTTGCTTAGAGTTTCCTTTGTTGTGCAGAAGCTTTTAACTTTAATTAGGTCCCATTTGTTTATTTTTGCTTTTATTTCCAATATTCTGGGAGGTGGATCATAGAGGATCCTGTTGTGATTTATGTCAGAGAGTGTTTGCCTATGTTCTCCTCTAGGAGTTTTATAGTTTCTGGTCTTACATTTAGATTTTTAATCCATTTTGAGTTTCTTTTTGTGTATGGTGCTAGAAAGTGTTCTAGTTTCATTCTTTTACAAGTGGTTGACCAGTTTTCCCAGCACCACTTGTTAAAGAGATTGTTTTTTCTCCATTGTATATTCTTGCCTCTGTTGTCAAAGATAAAAAGTCCACAGGTGTGTGGATTTATCTCTGGGCTTTCTATTTTGTTCCATTGGTCTATGTTTCTGTCTTTGTGCCAGGACCATACTGTCTTGATGACTGTGGCTTTGTAGTAGAGCCTGAAGTCAGGCAGGTTGATTCCTCCAGTTCCATTCTTCTTTCTCAAGATTGCTTTGGCTATTCAAGGTATTTTGTATTTCCATAATATTCTGTCTAGATTTGTCATATTTTTCCTTCCATGAAGCAAACGTCTTTTCATTCATGGTTTCAGTCACAGTTCACAGTGATTTTTTGGACCCAAGAAAATAAAATCTGTCACTGCTTTCAATTTTACCCCAGATTGAACCAGATGCCATGATATTAGTTTTTTTAATGTTGAGTTCTAAGCCAGCTTTTCCACTCTGCTCTCTCATTTTCATCAAGAGGCTCTTCAGTTCCTTTTCACTTTCTGCCATTAGAGTGGTATCATCTGCATATCTGGGGTTATTGATATTTCTCACAGCAATCTTGATTCCAGTTTGTGCTTCACACAGCCTGGAATTTTGCATGATGTATTCTGAATATAAGTTAAATAAACATAATGACAATATATTGTCATTGCCTTGTCAGACTCCTTTCCCAATTTTGAACCAGTCCATTGTTTCACATCCAGTTCTAACTATTTTTTCTTGACCTGTATACAGGTTTCTCAGGAGAAAGGTACAGTGGACTGGTATTCCTTTCTCTTTCAGAATTTTCCAGTTTGTTGTGATCTACACAGTCAAAGCCTTTCACATAGTCAATGAAGCAGATGTTTTTCTGGAATTTCCTTGCTTTCTCTATGATCCAGTAAATGTTGGCAATTTGATTTCTGGTTCCTCTGCCTTTTCTAAACCCAGCTTGTATAGCTGGAAGTTCCTGTTAATGTACTGTTGAAGTCTTGTTTGAAGGAATTTGAGTATAACCTTACTAGTATGCAGAATGAGTGTGATTGCATGATTGTTTGAACATTCTTTGGCATTGCCTTTCTTTGGGATTGGAATGAAAATTGACTTTTTCCAATCCTGTGGCCACTGCTGAGTTTTCCAAATTTGCTGGTACATTGAGTGCAGCACTTCAACAGAATTATCTTTTAGGATTTTAAATGGCTCAGTTGGAATTCCATTACCTTCACTAGCTTTGTTCATAGTAATGCTTTGAAGTTAAGGCCCACTTGACTTCACACTCCAGGATGTCTTGCTCTAGATGAGTGACCACACCATTGTGGTTATCCAGGTCATTAAGATATATTTTGTACAGTTCTTCTGTGTATTCTTGCCACCTCTTCCTAATCTCCTCAGCTTCTCTTAGGTCCTTACCATTTTTGTCCTTTATCATATTAATCCCACCTGGATTGAGATACACTTGGCCGTATAATATAGGTGAAGATGCCATTGTTCAGATTTTTGTCCTTATATTTCAATTATAATTATGTAATTTCACTTTCTATGTCCAATGTAGTGGAAGTTGAAATCACAAAAAACAAGGCAGTGGGTTCTAAGAGCCAGTGCTTTTAAATCTAAAATGTTACTTTCATTTTTCCATTATTAAACACTGTGATTCAGGGTTATTGCTATGGATAGTGAGGGATGATGAATTCGTGGCACACATTCCAACAATTGCTCACCTGGGACCCACATAGTAATGAGGATACTATTTTTGTTACAGAGAATCTTTCTCACCCCAGTACACCAGACCCCTATAACAAAAAGATCCACGTAGCCCAAAAGCTAAAACCTAAAACCTAAGCTGTATCTGGTTCTCTCCATCCAACTACAGGACACTACCTGGAATCTTCAGAAGGTAATCTTGCTACAGTTATGTAGACCTCAACCCATTCAAAGAAAGAGAAAAAGATAAAAGATCTCAATGAAGACCTACTTCAAGCAAACAAGCAAACTACTCAAAGCAGTCTACAGATTCAATGCAACCCCTATCAAATTACCAATGGCATTTTTCACAGAATTAGAACAAAATTTACATTTTGTATGGAAACAGAAAATACCATGAATAGCAAGTGTAATCTTGGGAAAAACAAAGAAGAAAAATGAAGGTAGGAGGAATCATGCTCCCTGTCTTCAGCCTATACTACAAAGCTACAGTAATTGAAACAGTATGCTACTAGCACCAAAGACAGAAATATAGATCAATGGAACAGGACAAAAGTCCAGAGATAAACCCATGCATCTGTGGTCACCTATGGTAAAGAAGGCAAGAATACACAATGGAGAAAAGACAGTTTCTTAAATAATTGGTGCGGAGAAAACTGGACAGCTACATGTAAAAGAATAAAATTAGAATGCTCCCTAACACCATACACAAAAATAAACTCAAAATGGATTACAGACATAAATGTAAGACCAGGCACTACAAAACTTAAATGAAAACAGGGAGAATGCTCTCTGACATAAATTGCAGCAAGCTTTTTTTTTTTTTTTTTAACCCATCTCCTAATGAAAACAAAATAAAATAAAACCTAAACAAATGGAACCCAATTAAGCTTAAAAGCTTTTGAACAGCAAGGAAAACCATAAAAAATGCCAAAGATAACCTGCAGAATGGGGGGAAAATATTTGCAAACGAAGTGACGACAAGGGATTACTCTCCAAAATACACAAATGGTTCATTGCAGTTCACTGTTATAAATAAATAAATAAACAACAAAATTTATAAAATGGACAGAATATTAAAACAGATATTCTTTAAAGAAGACATACAGATAGCCAAAAAGCACATGAAAAGATGGCCAACATCTTTATAATTATTAGAGAAATGCATATCAAAACTATGGTGAAAAAAATGAAAAATAAAAGTGAAAAACTGCAGTGAGGTCTTACCTCACACCAGTCAGAATGACCATCATCAAAAAGTCTACAAATAATAAATACTGAAGAGAATGTGGAGAAAAGGGAACTCTCTTATACTGTTGGTGGGAATGCAAACTGGTACAGCCACTAAGGAGAACAATTTGGAGGTTCCTTTAAAAACTAAAAATAGAGCTACTATATGATCCAGTAATCCCAGTCCTGAGCATATATCCAGAGAAAACCATAATTCCAAAATATACATCCACCCTTATGTTCATTGCAGCACTATTTACAATGCCAGGACATGGAAGCAACCTAAATGTCCATCAACAGAGCAATGGATAAGGAAGATGTGGGGCCATACATACAGTGGAATATTACCCAGCCATAGCAAGGGGTGAAATAATGCCATTTGCAGCAACATGGTTGGACCTATAGATTTTCATATTGAGTGAAGTAAGTCAGAGAAAAATAGAATATGATACTGCTTATATATGGAATATAACAGAAGGCTACAAATGAACTTATCTATAAAACAGAAGTAGAGTAACAGATGTAGAAAACAAATTTACCAGGGGATAAGGGAGGGGAGGGATAAATTGGAAGACTTGGATTGATACATTCATACTGCTATATATAAAATATTAAAATAGATAGCTAATAAGAAACTACTGTAAAGTACAGAGAACTCTGTAATGACCTATATAAAAAATAGTGGCTATATCATGAGAAACACTGGGCTGGAGGAAGGACAAGCTGGAATCAAGATTGCTAGGAGAAATATCAATAACCTCAGATAAGCAGATGACACCACCCTTTTGGCAGAAAGTGAAGAAGAACTAAAGAGCCTCTTGATGAAAGTGAAAGAAGAGAGTGAAAAAGTTGGCTTGAAGCTCAGCATTCAGAAAACTAAGATCATGGCATCTGGTCCCATCACTTCATGG
>SJYR01003354.1:127723-138899 GCA_006410655.1 Kobus ellipsiprymnus | reverse complement strand
ATTTTTGTTTTAATATTGATGAAATATGTGCATTAATAAGAGAAATTTGATTATTTCATCATCTGTGATTACCTGTAGAATAGACTAATTAACCATAAAATGTATTCCCCACTATTCTGTTTTTTTGCTGCACCTTGCAGGATCTGGTTTCCCAACCAGGGACTGAAGTGGTGGCCCCTGCAGTGGAAGCACAGAGTCTTACCCATAGGACCACAAGGAACACCTCTGTTCCCCATTTTTCTAAAATTAGGAAGGTGAGTGGAGTAATCAACTAAATGCATACTGAACATATCCCTCTTCTGTGTTCTCCTAGGGGATTATTTTCAGCATCATTTATATGAATAGCTTTGAGAAAGGGGTACACAAACAGTGTGCTGTCACTCCAAATCCTGATAATGACAAAGAGCAAACCTGAAAATAACAGGGCTTATCTTTTCAGCAGGGCTTCCCTAGTGGCTTAGACATTAAAGAATCCACCAGCAATGCAGGAGACCTGGGTTCAATCCCTGGGTCAGGAAGATACTCTGAAGAAGGGAATGGCTACCCACTCCAGTATTCTTCCCTAGGGAATTCCACTGACAAAAGAGCCTGGTGGGATGCAGTCTATGTGGTTGCAAAGAGTCAGACATGATTAAGTGACTAAGACACATATTTCAATACTTTTAACAACTTCAACTTACTAGAACATGTGAAAGAATGTATTTTTCAAATATATTACTTCTGACATACATTCCCTGAGGTCTCCCTTCCTTTTCTTAATCGTTTCCTTTCTTTGTCATTTCTGGTAACTTTCAGTAACAGAACTTTCAATTCAGTTCAGTCACTCAGTCATGCCCAACTCTGCAACACCATGGACCACAGCATGCCAGGCCTCCCTGTCCATCATCAACTCCTGGAGTTTACCCAAACTCACGTCCATTGAGTTGGTGATGCCATCCAACCATCTCATCCTCTGTCCTTCTCCTCCTGCCCTCAATCTTTCTGAGCATCTGGGTCTTTTCAAATGAGTCAGCTCTTCTCATCAGGTGGCCAAAGCATTGGAGTTTCAGCTTTAACATCAGTCCTTCCAATGAACACTCAGGACTGATCTCCTTTAGGATGGACTGGTTGGATCTCCTTGCAGTTCAAGGGACTCTAAAGAGTCTTCTCCAACAACACAATTCAAAAGCATCAATTCTTCAGTGTTCAGGTTTTTTTTTTTTTAATTTATTTATTTTAATTTGAGGCTAATTACTTTACAATATTGTAGTGGTTTTGCTATATACTGACATGAATCAGCCATAGGTGTACATGTGTCCCCCATCCTGAGCTCCCCCCACCCTCCTCCCTATCCCATGCCTCTGGGTCATCCCAGTGCACCAGCCCTAAGCACCCTGTCTCATGCATCACACCTGGGCTGGTGATTTATTTCACATATGATAATATACATGTTTCAATGCTATTCTCTGTTTTCCTTCTGCATTGGTTTCAACATGATGAGATACTTATAAGAACAGTATTAATAGAGTAATACGCTGTGTAAGGAAGCATGTCGTGAACACGACAGAAATGGTCCCTGTCCTCATGGTGCTCACATCCATCCTCCTTGGGCTAAAATGCAAAGTGCAGCTGACCCACCACCAGCTCCATTTGCCTTAAGGGCCAAAACCTACTCTCAGGGGCCAGAACTTTCAATCACCTAATATTAACAGTGAGAAATTCCACAGAACAGTCTGCAGAGTTTCAGGGGTCTGGTTAATTGCAGTATGAATGGAAAACAGCCTGCACTGCCCTCCCAACCTGAGAGCCCTGGTACTCACTTGTACATTCCAAGCGTTTCACATCTCGTGACGTCTCTAAGAAATACCGCCGAAGAAAGAAGAAAATGATGCCAAGGGGAATCACAGGTATAGCAGTCCAAGGAATTGCAGCCACCATCACGCCCACCATACCAACCACGAGTAGAAATGTCTGAAATAGCGAAAATAGAGGCCTTCGTGTCAAGGATATTTTCAAAGATAAACTTTGTTGATTTGTTAGGATTAAACTCCTTTCCCTGAAATTTGTTGAAACAGCAGGGAATGGTTTTCCTTCCAAAGAAATAAAACTATAGGTGGTCCTTATGATGTTTATTGTATGAACCAAACACTCGATAAGAACTTTCTAGGTATCAGCTCTTGTGATACACTCAGTAGCCCTTTGAGACAGGCATTACTATTTTTAACAGATGAGAATATTTGAGGTTCAGAGAGTAGGAGCTGCATTTCAAACTTTCAGGAGTCAGCAAGTGTTGATTCATCTGCTAGAGAGATGAGTGAGCATGAATCACAGATGAGGAATCCAGACACCTCAGCTATCCATGTAAGGATAAAGAAGTGGTTAATTACAAATTCAGAGTAACATATCTAGTAACAGTATTATCTAATTTTACAAATGGAGACAGTGAGGCACAGGGAGAGGAAAAGCAACTTGATAGAGACTGCAAAGCCAAAGTCACGGAGATGGCAAGCCCATGTAATGAGCCATTATGACATATTTAAGCTTGCCTCCAATATACAGCCATCTTTCTATCATTATACTAAGTATTTTAAATGTCCATTCCAAAGGTTAACTATTATAACACGACCAGATTCCATTTACAATGTATGTACTCTACGTAAGGCTCTGTGCTGAGTTCCATGAACATTCTCTTAATCATCACATTATTCCTTGAGATGATTTTCTCTTGGGAAATGATCTTGGTCTAAAAAAGAATTGATAATGAAATTGGTTGATGCTGATTTAAGCATACATCTTTATCAGGAAAAGTATGATACCCTGGAAGATAGTATCAGACAATAAGAATGCAATCAACATTTAGTGTCTGCCTGCTATGAAAGTGGGGCGGGGTGCTAGGGACTTGCAGATTCACCCAGTCTAGGCCAAGGCCTCCGAAGCTAATGATCTTAGGTGGATACAAATCCATGGTGATCTGCACAGGGTGCTGGGGAAACACAGGGAGGAATACCTGAATATTTTTAGACAATTCTAAGACTTATGGCTGCTTTTACAGGCTTCTTTAACAAATAGAAAGAATGGCATGAGTGTCTTGCAGGCAGTAATCACAGTTGATGGGAATTTTGACCAAAAAGGAGCTGGGATGAGGAGGTTGAGATGCTTCTCTGGCTATTCTTTAAGATAAGAACTATGAGGTTGGCAGGGTGTGGTTATCCTAAAGTTTCCCAGGAAGGTATTGCTTATCCTGGAGAAGGAGAGGAGCAGTTTGTGCTCAAGGAATCCCAGAGCCGCAGCTGCAGGCAGGAGGAACAACCAACCAGAACTGTGACTCTGTGGCCAGGAGCCTTTTGGAACCAAGCTGCATGATCTTGATGGAGACCCATGCGCTTTTCCTGTTTCTCCCTGCCTCTGCTGCGGTATCAAAAGAAAACTAAGAGTGAAGAGGATGGAATTCTGAAGGAATAAATTCTAATCATAAGTGGAGAAAAATAAGGCTGTCTGACCTCCCTCCTATTAGAAAACAATTTCTTACAGCCACTGGCTTAATTGTGCATTCCACTATGCTACAGCCTTCATGTTCTTGGGGAGGGATCCTTCCAGCTCCTTCTATGTCTAGCCTTTAGGTCACTTGGCTTGCATTGTTGTTTGTCAAAACAAACAAACAAACTACTAAAATGTCAATTATTAAAAAATGCAAATCACTGGGTTTTAGCAGACTTGCATCACTTGATGGATAACATTCACCCATTTCAATAATCTGGCTCTCCCCAGGTGGCATCCCTGGTGGATCAGTCATTAAAGAATTTGACTGCTATGCAGAAAACCCAGGTTTTATCTCTGGGTCAGGAAGTTCCCCTGGATAAGGAAATGGCAACCCACTCCAGTATTCTTGCCTGGAAAATTACATGGACAGAGTAACCTGGCAGGCTAGAGTCCATGGAGTCAAAAAGAATCAGACAAGACTGAGCAACTAAACCATTCCAGGTGAGGACCTTTTATAACTAACCTGGCAGGTAACCTGGGAAGCAGAGGTAAGATTAAAATGAAGGGCTCCATGGAAGCTGGGACAATGCTTTTTCCTGAGGTACCCACTGAAGACCCATTACTAATGCTCTCACAAACTCTGGAGTTAGGTTCAGATTTCATGGCCCTATATTCTAAAGCAATTCAAAGAGGATGTCTGTAACAGCTTTATTACAGACACACACAAACACACACACACACAAACTCACACACACAACATGTTGGTTTTCCAAGTGGCTCAGATGGTTAAGAATCTGCCTGTAATGCAGGAGACCCAGGTTTGATCCCTGGGTTTGAAAGATCCCCTGGAGAAGGGACTGGCAACTAACTCCAGTATTCCTGCCTGGAAAATTCCATGGACAGAGGAGCCTGGCAGGCTACAATCCATGGGGTACCAAAGAGTTGGACATGACTGAGCACTTTTACTTTTATATGTACATTTGTGAATCTTTTATTGTGAGCCATCTCAAACATTTTATAGAAGTTTGTAGAAGAAAATAGTATCTAAGCAAAAAGTTAACATCTGAAGAAGGAAACAAAAGATCCTAGTGTACAACAAACACACTATAAATCCCTTCCTTGAGCCAACCTCATTTCTTTCTCCTACATTCTCAGGAATGCCAAAAAGCCCAATTCAAGCTACACACACAGTTACCCCCACCTGGTTGGATTCCAGGCCCATCCGATGGACCACATCACCATGGCTAGTGCTTCTGCATCTCTGTCAGACTATGGAACAGAGACAGTGATAGATAAGTAGAAAGTAACATACTGACCCAGAAGCAAGTGACCCAAGCCCTGATGCCCCCCAAATAAAGAGAATCTTTTTTTATTTTACTTTATTTTACTTTACTATACTGTATTGGTTTTGCCATACATCAACGTGAATCCACCACAGGTGTACATGAGTTCCCAATCCTGAACCCCCCTCCCATCTCCCTCCCCATACCATCTCTATATATTTTAATACATTTCCCATTTAGAGCACACCATTTGGGAAATTCTATCCAATGTCTATGAATCCACATGCACAAGTAAAAAAAATTATTAGATTAACTCATTCACTTAAGAGAAAGTGGTGATTTTTCACAATTCAGAAAAATTCTTCAGTTGGCAGAGGATGATACTCTATACCTGGAGGATACATTCCATCAGCACAATATTGTGCTTAGATAGGGCTTCTCTGGTGGCTCAGATGGTAAAGAATCTGCCTGCAATGTGGGAGACCTACCTTTGGTCCGTGGGTTGAGAAGATCTCCTGGAGGATGGCATGGAAACCCTCTCCAGTATTCTTGCCTGCAGAATCCCCAGGACAGAGGAACCTTGCAGGCTACAGTCCATGAGGTTGTAAAGAGTTGGACACGACTGAGCGACTAAGCACACAAGCTTAACACTAAGTGAGGGTCAGTGCTTAGTCTTCATGGAAGCAGATACAGTAGCTTGCACGTCTCAGGAAGTTTAGAGATCAGCTCTGGTTCTCAGATCCCTCCTTCATCACCTCTGTTTCCTTTGACATCATCCAACTCATTTAACAAGGCTGTATATTGTCACCCTGCTTATTTAAATTATATGCAGAGTACATCATGAGAAACGCTGGGCTGGAAGAAGCACAAGTTGGAATCAAGATGGCCGGGAGAAATATCAATAACCTCAGATATGCAGATGACACCACCCTTATGGCAGAAAGTGAAGAGGAACTAAAAAGCCTCTTGATGAAAGTGAAAGAGGAGAGTGAAAAAGGTGGCATAAATCTCAACATTCAGAAAACAAAGATCATGGCCTCTGGTCCCATGGGAAAATAGATGGGGAAACAGTGGAAACAGTGTCAGACTTTATTTTTTTGGGCTCCAAAATCACTGCAGATGGTGAGTGCAGCCATAAAATTAAAAGATGCTAAAAAAAAAAAAAAAAAAAAGATGCTTACTCCTTGGAAGGAAAGTTATGACCAACCTAGATAGCATATTCAAAAGCAGAGACATTACTTTGCCAACAAAGGTCCATCTAGTCAAGGCTATGGTTTTTCCAGTAGTCATGTATCGATGTGAGAGTTGGACTGTGAAGAAAAGCTGAGCACTGAAGAATGATGCTTTTGAACTGTGGTGGTGGAGAAGACCCTTAAGAGTCCCTTGGACTGCAAGGAGATCCAACCAGTCCATTCTAAAGGAGATCAGTCCTGGGTGTTCTTTGGAAGGAATGATGCTAAAGCAGAAACTCCAGTACTTTGGCCACCTCATGCGAAGAGTTGACTCATTGGAAAAGACTCTGATGCTGGGAGAGACTGGGGGCAGGAGGAGAAGGGGATGACAGAGGATGAGATGGCTGGATGGCATCACCAACTCAATGGACGTGAGTTTGAGTGAACTCTGGGAGTTGGTGATGGACAGGGAGGCCTGGCATGCTGCAATTCATGGGGTCGCAAAGAATCGAACACGACTGAGCTACTGAACTGAAACTGAAACTCATTTAACTCTGTAAATCAAGATATTATAAAACATTGGTGAGTCTTAGCTATATGATGAGATCTATACAATCCCTGGACTTCCCTGTTGACTCAGATGGTAAAGAATCTGCCTGCATTGCAGGAAGACCCTGGTTCAATCACTGGGTTAGGAAGATCCCCTGGGTAAGAGACTTGTACCCCATTCCATTATTCTTGCCTGGAGAATTCCATGGACAGAGGAGGCTGCCAGTCTACAGTCCATGAGATTGCAAACAATCGGACACAACTGAGTGACTAACACGCATACACACACAAGTAAAAATCCTAAGACTAAGCTTTTCTAAACCTTCCTTTTGCTTGGGATACATTAATCACATTCTTCATCCCTCATTTGGCTGCCTTGGATCTTTTCACAACCATGTCAACTCTGGGACCTGGGTATCCTTAATTCACTCTCAACTGAGAGTCACAGCTAACTTCACTGGAGAATGAATGGTGGGGTTTGGTTCACACTTTGTTAACCAGCACAACAGGAAGCTTTAGGGAAACAGGGTGTGTATCTTCCTTCATGTTTATTGTATCTCACTGATCAAATGCTTGCTTTCCACTTTTGTCAGGGTTCAACCTTACTATCAAATTTAAGTGTGGAGTCCTCTTATTTGATGATTTAACAAAATACACCTTAAAAAGAAGAGCACTATAAAAGTATATTACAGGGAAATCTACTCAACATTCTGTGATAACCTATATGAGAAAAGAATCTAAAAAAGAATGAATATATGTACATGTATAACTGAATCACCTTTCTATACATCTGAAACAAACACAACATTGTAAATCAACCATATTCCAATAAAATTAAAATAATTTTTAAATAGAAAAAAAGTCTTTTAAAAAGCTAAAAGTCAAAGTTTTTGAAATCCATCTTATAAATAAAAGAAAAAACTGCATATTAAAGTATGTAGAATGGGGTGGTCCTAAGATGGGGGAGAAATAGGACAGGGAGACCACTTTCTCCCCCACAAATTCATCAAAAGAACATTTCAATGCTGAGTAAATTCTACAAAACAACTTCTGAATGATGGCAGAGGACATCAGGCACCCAGAAAAGCAGATCATTGTCTTCAAAAACAGGTAGGAAAAATATAAAAGATGAAAAAAGAGACAAAGGAGGTAGGGAGGGAGCTCCATCCCAGGAAGGGAGTCCCATCCCAGGAAGGGAGTCTTAAAAAGAGAGAAGTTTCCAAACACCAGGAAACACTCTCAACTGCTGAGTCTGTGGCGAGCCTTGGAAGCATAGAGGGCAACATAACAGGGAAGAAAAATAAATAATTAAAACCAACAGATTATGAGCCCAACGGTAACTCCCCCAGTGGAGAAGCAGCACAGACGCCTACATCTGCCACTAGCAAGTGGGGGCTGGGCACGGAGGCACGGGCTGCAGTGCTTTTTAAGAAGTGGGCCGGGATGCCCCAAATGTAACCAGAGTGAACTAACTTGGGCTAGCATACCAGACTGTGGGATAGCTACCATGCGAAAAGCTCTAACATAAGACACCACCAGGACTGCGCACAGAACAAAGGATGGAACAGAAATAGCCGGCTGCAGACCATCCCCCACCGGTGACAGGCAGCCAGAGCTGTAAGGGCTGGAAGGGGGCAATTGCAGCCCCAGAGAGACTTTACTTACCAAACTGCAAGCAGGCTTCTTTGCTAACTAAGACTTCTTGGGGTTCTGGACGTCACCATCTGCCTGACAAGGGGCGCCAGTAGTACACCCAGAAAACTGAGCAGCAGGGAAAGGTGATAATTCACAGCAACCATACTTGCCAAACACCTGAGCTACTTGGTCCTGGGAAGGGCACAAAATGCAGGCCCAACTGAATCTGAGGGCTACCTGAGAGCCGAGCCTGAGTGGCTTAGACCAGGGAGGTGCATGCAGCCTAGGGCCGGCCTCAGACGGTTCCCAATGGAGCAACCTAGAGCCTAGTGGTATGTGCCATATGCAGGGCCATGCCCAGCGTGGCTGAGACACTGCGAGCACATGCCAGTGTTATTTGCTTGCAGCATCCCTCCCTCCCCCAGCACGACTGAACAAGTGAGCCTAAAAAAAAAAAAAAAAAAGTGTCCACCACCATCCCCCTTGTGTCAGGGCGGAAATTAGACACTGAAGAAACCAGCAAACAGAAGAAGCTAAACAGAGGGAACTGCCTTGGAAGTGACCACACACTGCCCACAACACCAGAAAAAGTCCCAGAAATATCTTAACTATTTTTATGACCATTCTCTTTTTGTTGTTGTTGTTGATGTTGTTTGTTTTTTTCTTTTCTTTTCTCCTTTTTTTTTAAACTTTTTAAAATTTTTAAGTCCTCTCCTTCTCCTTTAATTTTTATAACCTACTATCACTTTTCAAAAAATAGAAAAGACACTATTTTTAAAGCAAATGCCATATATATATATATTGTGGTTGTGGTTGTTGTTTAATAATTCTTGTGACTTTGTTTTCTTTTTCTTCTTGTTCTTCTTCTTTTCTTTAATATTGTATTTTTGAAAATCCAACATCTACTATAGATTTTTAATCTTTGCTTTTTGGTATTTGTTCTCAATTTTGTACATTTAAAAACCCAATCTTCAGTACCCAATTTTACCTGAGAGCGAGATTACTGGCCTGACCACTCTCTTCTCCTTTGGACTATCCTTTTTCTCCACCAGGATGTCTCTGTCTCCTCCCTCCCCCTTCTCTTCTCTACCCAACTCTGTGAATCTCTGTGTGTTCCAGACGATGGAGAACACTTAGATAACTGGTTACTGGCTGGATCTGTCTCTCTCCTTTTCATTTCCCTCTTTTATCCTCCTAGCCACCTCTGTCTGCTTCCTCCCTCTCCTCTTCCCTGTATAAATCCATGAACACCTCTGAGAGGTCCAGACTGTGGAGTGCACATAAGGAAGTGATTACTAGCTACCTTTCTCTCTCCTCTTTTGATACCACCTCATCGCAGTTTAGTCACCTCTAACTACCCCCTCCCTCTTCTCTTCTCCATGTAACTCAGTGAACCTCTCTGGGTGTCCCTCAATGTGGAGAAACTTTTCATCTTTAACCTAAATGTTTTATCATCGGTGCTGTATAGATGGAGAACTCTTGAGACTCCTGTAAAAATAAAACTGAAAACCAGAAGCAGGAGGTTTAAGTCCAAATCCTGAGAACATCAGAGAACTCCTGAATCCAGGGAATATTAATCAATAGGACCTTATCAAACACCTCTATACCTACACTGAAGCCAAGCACCACCCAAGGGCCAACAAGTTCCAGAGCAAGACGTACCACACAAATTCTCCAGCAACACAGAAACACACTCCTGAGCTTCAATATACAGGCAGCTCAAGTTACTCCAAAATCATAGACGTCTCATAACTCATTAGTGGACACTTCACTGCACTCTAGCGAGAAGAAATCCACTTCTACCCACCAGAACTCTGACACAAGCTTCCCTAAACAAGAAACTTTGACAAGCAACTGATACAACCCCACCCACAGTGAGGAAACTCCACAATAAAGAGAACTCCACAAATTCCCAGAATACAGAAAGGCCACCCCAAATGCAGCAATATAACCAAGATAAAGAGACAGAAGAATACCCAGCAGGTAAAGGAACAGGAGAAATGCCCACCAAACCAAACAAAAGAGGAAGAGATAGGGAATCTACCTGAGAAAGAATTCCAAATAATGATAGTGAAAATGATCCAAAATCTTGAGATCAAAATGGAATCACAGATAAATAGCCTGGAGACAAGGACTGAAAAGATGCAAGAAAGGTTTAACAACGACCTAGAAGAAATAAAAAAAAGAGTCAATATATAATGAATAATGCAATAAATGAGATCAGAAACACTCTGGAGGCAACAGATAGTAGAATATTGGAGGCAGAAGATAGGATTAGTGAAATAGAAGATAGAATGGTAGAAATAAATGAATCAGAAAGGAAAAAAGAAAAACGAATTTAAAAAAATGAGGACAATCTCAGAGACATCCAGGACAATATGAAATGCTCCAACATTCAAATTATAGGAGTCCCAGAAGAAGAAGACAAAAAGAAAGACCATGAGAAAATGCTTGAGGAGATAATAGTTGAAAAATTCCCTAAAATGGGGAAGGAAATAATCACCCAAGTCCAAGAAACCCAGAGAGTTCCAAACAGGATAAACCTAAGGCGAAACACCCCAAGAGATATATTAATCAAATTAACGTAGATCAAACACAAAGAACCAATATTAAAAGCAGCAAGGGAAAAACAACAAATAACTCACAAGGGGATCCCCATAAGGATAACTGCAGATCTTTCAACAGAAACGCTTCAGGCCAGGAGGGAATGGCAAGACATACTTAAACTGATGAAAGAAAATAACCTACAGCCAAGATTACTGTACCCAGCAAGGATCTCATTCAAATATGAAGGAGAAATCAGAAGCTTCACAGACAAGCAAAAGCTGAGAGAATTCAGCACCACCAAAGCAGCCTTCCAACAAACGCTAAAGGATATTCTTTAGACAAGAAACACAAAAAGGGCATATAAACCGGAACCCAAAACAATAAAGTAAATGGCAATGGGATCATACTTATTAATAATTACCTTAAATGTAAATGGATTGAATGCCCCAACCAAAAGGCAAAGAATGGCTGAATGGATACAAAAACAAGACCCCTATATATGCTGCCTACAAGAGACCCACCTCAAAACAA
>SJYR01003354.1:79485-100981 GCA_006410655.1 Kobus ellipsiprymnus | reverse complement strand
TCCACTAATTCAGAAGGTAAACTGCTGGTAGATTCAAGTTTCTCATCAAGTGATCAATAAAATAAATACCAAATTTCAATGAGTAGATTTTTACATAACTTACTTTTTGTAGAAAGCTTGTACAAGTGTTTCCTATGAAAATATTTCAATTTTTAGTTATCTTTTTTAATTTATTGGGGTATAGTTGCTTTTCAATGTTGTATTAGTTTCTGCTGTTAAACAAAGTAAATCAGCTATATATATGCATATATCCCTTCCCTCTTGGACTTCCCTTCCCCCATCCCTCCCCGCTAAGTCATCACAGAGTACTGAGCTGAGTACCCTGTGCTATATAGCAGCTTCCCATTAGCTATCTGTTTTACACATGGTAGTGTATATATTTCAACCCTAATCTCCCAGTTCATCTCTCTCACCTCCCTACTCCCACTTTGTGTCCAAACATTTATTCTCTACATCTACAACTCTGTTCATCCCCTGAAAATAGGTTCACCTGTACCATTTTTCTAGATTCCATATTGTTGTTCAGTCGCCAAGCCATGTCCAACTCCTCATAACCCCATATACTGCAGCACACCACGATTCCCTGTCCCTCACCATCTCCTGGAGTTTGCCCAAGTTCATGAATCAGTGGTGCTATCCAACTAGCTCATCCTCTGTCACCCTCTTCTCCTTCTGCATTCAACCTTTCTCAGAATCAGAGTCTTTTCCACTGAGTTAGCCATTTACATCAGGTGGCTGAAGTATTGGAGTTTCAGCTTCAACATCAGTCCTTCCAATGAACACCTAGGACTGATTTCCTTTACGATGGGCTGGTTGGATCTCCTTGCAATCCAACGGACTTTCAAGAGTCTTCTCCAACACCACAGTTTGAAGGCATCAATTCTTCAGTTCTCAGCCTTCTTTATTGTCCAGCTCTCACATCTGTACATGACTACTGGAAAGATAGCCTTGTGTATACAGACCTTTGTCGGCAAAGTGATGTCTCTGCTCTTTAACACACTATCTAGGGTTGTCATAGCTTTCCTGCCAAGAAGCAATTGTCTGCTAATTTCATGGCAGCAGTCACTATCTGCAGTGATTTTAGAGCCCAAGAAGAGGAAATTCATCACTGTTTCCACATTTTCACCTTCTGTTTGCTATGAAGTGATGGGACTGGATGCCATGATCTTAGTTTCTTTAATATTCAGTTTTAAGTTGGCTTTTTCACCCTCCCTCTTCACCTCATCAAGAGACTCTTTAGTTCCTTTTTGCTTTCTGCCATTAGAGTGGTATCATCCACATACCTGAGACTGATACTCTCCAGCAATCTTGACTCCAGCTTGTAACCCATCCAGCCCAGCATTTCACATGATGTGCTCTGTGTATAAGCTAAATAAACAGGGTGACAACAAACAGCCTTGTCATACTTCTTTGTCCATCCTGAACTAATCAGTTGTTCCATACAGGGTGCTAACTGTTGCTTCTTGACCCACATACAAGTTTCTCAGGAGACAGGTAAGATGGTCTGGTATTCCCATCTCTTTAAGGATTTTCCCCAGTTTGTTATGATCCACATAGTCAAAGGCTTTAGCTTAGTCAGTGAAACAGGGGTAGATGTTTTTCTGGAATTCCTTTACTTTCTCTATGATCCAGCAAATGTTAGCAATTTGATCTCTAGTTCCTCTGCCTTTCTAAATGCAGTTTGGACATCTGGAAGTTCTCAGTTCACATGATGCTGAAACATAGCTTGAAGGATTTTGAGCATAACATTACTAGCATAGGAGACGAGTGCAATTGTCTGGTGGATTGAACATTCTTTAGTACTGCCCTTCTTTGGAACTTGGATGAGGATTGACCTTTCCCAGTCCTGTGGCCACTGCTGGGTTTTTGAAATTTGCTGACACATTGAGGGCAGCACTTTAATAGCATCATAATTTAGGATTTTAAATAGCTCTGCTGCAATTCCATCACCTCCACTACATTATAGGTAGCAGTGCTTCCTAAGGATCACTTGACTTCACACTCCAGAATGTCTGGCTCTGCATGAGAGACTACATCATCGTGGTTATACAGGTCATTAAGATCTTTACTGTACAGTTCTTCTGGGTATTCTTTCCATCTCTTATTGATTTCTTCTACTTTCATTAGGTCTTTACCATTTCTGTCCTTTATTGTGTTCATCTTCAGATGATGTGTTCCTTTGATATTTCCAATTTTCTTGAAGAGACCTTTAGCCTTACCCTTTCTGTTGTTTTCCTCTATTTCTTTGTATTGTCCACTGAAGAAAGCCTTCCAGTCTCTCCTTGTTATTCTCTAGAACTCTGCATTTAGTTCTAGGAGGTCTTCTAGGTCTTCATAGAACTGGTCAGCTTCAGCTTCTTCGGCATCAGGGGTTAGTACATAGACTTGGATTACTGAGATGTTGAATGGTTTGCCTTGGAAATGAATCAAGATCATTCTGTCATTTTTAAGGTTGCAACAAAGAACTGCATTTTGGACTCTTGTTGATTATGAGTGCTATTCCATTTCTTTGAAATTATTCTGGCCCACAGTAGTAGATACAATGGTCATCTGAATTGGATCCACCCATTCCTGTCCATTTTAGTTCACTGATTCCTAAGATGTTGATATTTAGTCTTAACATCTCCTGCTTGACCACATCCAATTTACTTGGATTCGTAGACCTAACATTCCAGGGTCCTATGCAATACTGTTCTTTATAGCATCAGATTTTACTTTCCCCACCAGATGCATCCACAACTGAGCATCGTTTCCACTTTGACCCAGCCACTTCATTCTGTCTGGAGCTATAAGTAGTTGTCTTCCACTCTTCCCCAGTAGCATATTGGACACCTTCTGACCTGGGGGCTAATCTTTTGGCATCTTATCTTTTTGCCTTTTTATGCAGTTCATGGGTTTCTCATGTCTAATACACTGGAGTGGTTTGCCATTCCCTCCTCCAGTGGATTCCATTTTTTCCAAAACTCTCAACTTTGACCCATCTGTCTTAGGTGGCCCTACATGGCATAGCTCATAGCTTCATTGAGTTATGCCAGCCCCTTCGCCATGCAGTGATCCATGAAGAGGCTAGATTCCATATATATGCATTAATTCAAGTATTTTTTTCTGTTTTTCTCTTTCTGACTTACTTTACTTTGTACGACAGGCTCTAGGTCCATCCACATCTCGACAAATGACCCAATTCCATTCCTTTCTATGGATAAGTAATACTCCAGTGTATATGCATGTTAGTCACTGAGTCACATTCAACTCTTTGCAACCCCATGGACTGTAGCCTGCCAGGCTCCTCTGACCATGGAATTCTCCAAGCATGAATACTGGAGTAGGTTGTCATACCCTTATCCAGGAGTTCTTCATGACCTAGGGATCGAACACAGGTCTCCCACATTGCAGGCAGATTCTTTATCATTTGAGCTACCCAGGAAGCCCCCCTCCCCCGACCCAGTGTATATATGTACCATAAATGAAATAAAAAGACAGTCCTGAGAATGGGAGAAAATAATTACAAAAAAAGTAACTGACCAGGGATTAATCTCCAATATATATATATATATATATACATACACACACCAATGAAAAAATGGGCAGAAGATCTATATAGACCTTTCTCCAAAGAAGCCATACAGATGGCCAAGAGGGACATGAAAAGATGCTCAATATCATTATTAGAGAAAAGCAGAACAAAACTCTGATAAGGTATTCACACCAGTCAGAATGGCCATCATCAAAAAATATATAAACAATAAATGCTAGAGAAAGTGTGGAAAAAGGGAACCTTCTTGTACTGTTAGTAGGAATGTAAATTGCTAAAGTCACTATGGAGAACAGTATCAATTCAGTTCAGTTCAGTCGCTCAGTTATGTCTGACTGTTTGCGACCCCATGAACTGCAGCATGCCAGGCCTCCCTGTCCATCACCAACTCTCGGAGTTCACAGAAACCTATTTCCATTGAGTCAGTGATGCCATCTGACCATCTCATCATCTGTTATCCCCTTCTCTTCCTGCCCTCAATCTTTCCCAGTATCAAGGTCTTTTCCAATGAGTCAGCTCTTCGCATCAAGTAGCCAAAGTATTGGAGTTTCAGCTTCAACATTAGTCCTTCCAATGAACACCCAGGACTGATCTCCTTTAGGATGGACTGGTTGGATCTCCTTGCAGTCCATGGCACTCTCAAGAGTCTTCTCTAACACCACAGTTTAAAAGCATCAATTCTTCAGCACTCAGCTTTCTTCATGGAGGTTCCTTAAAAAATAGAAAACAGAACCACCATACGACCCAGCAATCTCACTACTTGGCACATATCCTGAGAAAACCGTAATTCAAAAAGACAAATACACCCCAGTGTTCATAGCAACACCATTTACAAAAGCAAGGACATGAAAGCAACCTAAATGTCCATAAACAGATGATTGGAGAAAGAAGGCATTTAAAGTTTTTGTTAAAGACATCCTTTAAATAGTATGTAATGCTATGCTATATATATTCTAAATACTCTTGTGAATAGAGACAGTCATTACAATATTAGTCTAGCAAGCCAAAATTGAATTAATCACACAGTTGGGGAGGAGATAACACTA
Source organism: Kobus ellipsiprymnus (assembly GCA_006410655.1). NCBI lineage: Eukaryota > Metazoa > Chordata > Mammalia > Artiodactyla > Bovidae > Kobus > Kobus ellipsiprymnus. Next base: position 96,403 of record SJYR01003354.1, on the reverse strand, counting down.
TAATCTCAGGGTAAGAAAGAGAAGGAATCCTAATTCCAGACAATGGACTTCCCCTGCTTAGCTTCTCAAGTTATTAGTGAAGCTCAGGAAATGAGTAGTGTGGAAAGGGGGCTTTGCATACCTGGGAGGGAATAATGCTTTTATCTGGGGCCCATGCTGCCAGAGGATTTCATCCAAGATCAATAAAAGCCAGGGTTTATTCAGACAGAATTGGACAACCTGAACCACAGGGTGGGGATCCATTTCTAATCCCCTTGCCCATCCATACAGTGATATAAAATTTAGTTAAAGCACCTATTAGAATACACAATAGCTACATATTTATGGTGGCTGATTTTCTCAATATTCAATCCTGGTTTAACTACGACAATCCAGTATGGACGAAATTAAGAGTCTCCATTCAGCCTCTCTTCTTCTAGTAGATCTTTAAAATAATTATTTTAGTTAATTCATAGAGTAAATGTGATTTAGACACCTAGTCTGTTAAGATATTACTGAATTACTCTGGAAGCCCTTGTTGCTCACACAAACTCATTGTAAGTGCCTTAAACTCTTGTATAATGGAGCAGATGACTCAGCTTTACCTGAATAAACTCCTAAGTACCAGTTCAGAACAAATACTACATCTTCATCTTCTTTTACATATCTCCCAAAATACAGGTCATTTTGTACATTTGCCCTATGGAAGAGGAAACAAAAAATATTACACTATAGATATACATAAGATTTATATAAATATCACCAAAAAATTACTTCAATAAATGTATTTTATGCTGGAAAGTGTTTCCCGGCTCACAAAGCCTTCTGTGTGTCTTCCTTTTAAAAATCTGACTCATGACTTCCAGTTTTCAAAATTATCTATGAAGACAGGCTTAGAAAATGAACTTATGGTTGCCGAGAGGAAGGATAGTTAGAGAGTTTGGATGCTCACGCACACACTGCTATATTTAAAACAGGTAACCAACAAGGGCTTATTGTATAGCACATGGAACTCTGCCCAATGTTATGTGGCAGCCTGGATGGGAAGGAAGTTTGGGGGAGAATGGGTACGTGTATATGTATGGCTGTATCCCTTAACTGTTCATATGAAATTATCACAACATTGTTGGTAGGCTATATTGGAATACAATATTAAAAGTTAAAAGAAAAAGAAAAAGAATTGTCAGTGAAGAAATTGTTACAGGGAGTGACATGGGGAGAGATGACAAGGAGATCATATACCACCCACAGGAATTTTCATCTTTCTTCAGGGAAACTACCTGAGGGTCAGAAGAGGAGGCTGAACTTGCTCCATCTCTCCCCCTGCTGCTGTTGCTGCTGCTGCTAAGTCACTTCAGTAATGTCCAACTCTGTGCGACCCCATAGATAGCAGCCCACCAGACTCTGCTATCCCTAGGATTCTCAAAGCAAGAACACTGGAGTGGATTGTCATTTCCTTCTCCAATGCATGAAAGTGAAAAGTGAAAGTGAAGTTGCTCAGTCCTGTCTGACTCTTCACAACCCCCTGGACTGCAGCCTACCAGGCTCCTCCATCCATGGGATTTTCCAGGCAAGAGTACTGGAGTGTGTTGCCATTGCCTTCTCCGACCCTGACTCTGTGGGAAAGTGAGGCTTTGTGTAGATTTCACAGCACTTTGGGTCAGACCAGGAATCACTCACCAGAATGCAAGCCACCAATCCTGCAGGACATAGGCAACCTGGAGCAAGAAACAACAGTCACTCACACACTGACATTACTGAGCCTCACACCCTGCTCACTAGGATGGGGGAAGGAAAGGCTCCAGAACATGGAGACAGTCCTTCTGGCTCAGGTCTGCACCAGGCCCCATGCCCCAGATGACCACGGGTCAGGGGAGGGCATCTTATAAAATTAATATCTTTAAAGGAAATCCCTTTTTCCCTAGAAGACTTTGCTCCCCAAATATAATGTACTCCAATGCAAATCCAAGTGGACTGCAAAAGGCAATAATAACAAAAAAAATGTTGGGATTTTTCAAAGCTAAAAGCTTGACAGGTACTGTAATGGTCAGTTCTGGGTGTCAGCTTGGCTGGGCCAGTCTCCAGTGATTCAACCAAACACTCATCTAGATGTCGCTGTGAAGGTAGTTTGTGGATGTGGTTCACATCCATCATCAGAACTTCAGGAGAGGAGATCACCCTCAACACTGTGGTGACTTCATCCAGTCAGTCAAAGGCCCTTTGAGCAAAACCTGAGACTTCCTGGAGGAGGAAGATATTCTGCCTCAAGACACCAGGGTCAGCTCCTGCCTGAGGCTGCAGTCTGCAGGCCTGCCTTTCTGATTTCACATTCACCAAGCTAGGCCCACAACTGCATGAGACAAGTCTTTGAGATAAATCTCTTAATACAAGTATTTAAAAATAATTATAAAATATAATATAAATAGCTAAGTGAACAAACCAAAATAAACGCCCTTACGTACCTGAGCTGCAATGTTTACTAGAATAAGGAAGATGATGACAGGCCAGTCAGCACCAGCTGTCAAGTAATTCTTATAGGTCTTAAAATCCACTTTTCCTTCCAAATGGTCCTCTAGAGGTAATATAGCCTGTATATTCTCAGTCTAAAAGGGGAAAATGGCAGTGAGATATGAAATTTTAAAAAATGAACCCCAAAAGTGAAGATTTCAACAATGTCCTCCACTGCAATGCTGTGGGAAACAGACACATGTCATACACTGATAGGAGTGCAGGATGGTCCATCTCCTACAGAGAAGGGTGTGGAAATATCTGGCCAAACCACGTATGTGTTTACCCCTGGAACCAGCCATCCCACTCAGAGGAATCTATGAGAAATATTTATGTCACTCACATGAGCTTATTCACTGTTGGGGAGCTTTGTTTAAAATAGAACATGACTCTCAACACACACATAACAAAATCAATTAAAGTATAATTGCAGAAACTTCCTCTAAAATAATATACAAAATTATATTGAGCTAATGTATCCCTCTAAATGACTTGTGTTATTCAATGATAGAAACATGAAACATACTGGGGCTCAAAACACTAGCCAAATACAGGAAATTGAGTTCACAGAGAGAGTTAGAGTAAATAGGAGTTTAGATAGCCCATTGCAAGCATATGATTGAATCTGCTTGGTTCCTAAATTTCAGAGAGTGATTCTTGAGTTTAGAAAGTGAACAGTTAATCCGAATACTTATCAGAATCATTCTAGGCTCCTGGGTTTGGTTATCAAGGAATATCTGTGTATATTTTTAAGGGAGATCTAGTGCATTTCTACATTTCTGTCTGGAGGACTTAGAATGCATTATAGAGCCACAGGAGGCTAGGATGCCCATGACTCTTGGCCACTGGGATTCAAGGTGGATAAGATGTGGCTCTCAGTCTTGAAGGGTAAAAAAGGAGGACAGGAACTAACACCGAAGTGTCTACCATGTGTTAGGTCCTTTGCAAACGTTACCTCTGGCCTATCACAAACCATCTGACACCAAGGCAAAATACTACCATCAGTGACATGCAGTGCCAGAACATTCCAACATACAGGAAAAGTAGATGATTTAATGTGACAACAGCAGGACTCATCTAAGAGGGTCTTTACATTAAGCCTCTGGATGCATAAAAGAAGCCAGGGGCCACCAGCATGAATAGGATGTAAATATAAGTGTGACCCACATTCACTCAGAAATTCACAGCAGTGCAGCCACTACTGATCTCCATAAGAGTCTCCAACCTTCACTCAAAGTGGATCACCAGGCAGGCTTGCTCCCTTCATGCTCTTCTACCAATTCCATGGAACAATACTTTGGGAACTTAGGGTCTACTTTGGGACAAATGAAGATGTCATGAGCAGAGTAGACTGAAGGTCCATGAGGCCACCATCAGACAGACCCGGGAACACTGCAGGATGAGAAACTCACATCTTGGTCTTCTAGAGCCGCATCTTTCAACGAGGGTCTGGGAGACCGGAGAGACTGAACCAAAGACTCAGAGATCACAGTGGGAGTTCCTGGAACTGGAGATGGTTCAGACTGCTCCTTCCCCTTGTCATAAAGGGAAAAAATATCTATCCCAGATTTCAGGAACTCAGAGTAAGTTCCTCGTTCCACCATTTTGCCCTAAAATACAAAAGTTGAGAGGAATTAATTTATATTTGATAATATAAACGAACCTAAATACTAATCAAGAAAAGTTTTCCGGACTTAAATTATGATTTTTGAAAAACGATCCCTGGGTCGAGAATTCTTGTGGAGAAATCTAGTTCAGTCAACTCAGGACAGAACTGAGCATTGTGTTCTCTGCCAAACCCTGTCCCTGTGTCAGGTGCTAGGGGATGTGAAAGAAACGTGTGCTCACATGTTAAAAATGGAGGCCATTGACATGACTACCCTGGACACTTAGGGAAGGAAGAAGTACAGAGGTTGGTGGCAGGATCAGCACAGTTTTTTTTTAGACAACATGGGAATTGAGAGAAGCCTCATGTGACAATTCCAGGAAATAAATTTAAACTTAACCCAGAGGTGGGCACAAGCACATCTGGATGTGGGTGAGAGTCACTCATTAAATATTCACTACTCACTGTCACTGTCACACTATCATGTGCCCGGCTGGGATAATAGGAACCAGCCCCAGACAGAAAATCCATGAGAGGCCTCTCCATGGTCTCTACATCTGCCACCACACTCAGCAAGTTCCCAACTGAAATTTCAATATTGCACTTGATAAAGTAATTAAACAAGGAGGCCATGGGGCTGGGGTGGCTCTAAAGCCTTGGCAGTTTGTGCCCACAAATCAAAACCTGAGCCAGAATCAGTGCACTCAGCTCCGAGAGAAAACTTACAACCAACCAACAACAAGCAGCCAACTAGGCTTCCCTAAATCAGGCAGCTGCTTAAGCTACAGCCAATCAAATCATTTTCTTTGAACACATGTGACACATCCTTGCACAGTTTCCTTCCCTTACAAAGTCACATAAAATAATGTGCAGATGTTTCACTAGTTACTGACCCCATTAAACCAGACTCAGCTGATTCACTCAGCAACAAATAAAACATCAGAGGAAAAATCATGTCAGGAAACAAAACTCATCAATTGAGAGCAGCTGTGGGTAAGGCAGCTCAGGTGGAGGGAGATGACCAGGACCCTCGCTGGGACCCCCCCTCACCCTATCCCCTGAGGGGTCCACTGGGAGAAATTCAGGGAAGCATCTGAGTACCATCTGATACTGGAGAACTAAAAAATGATGCAGGATACAGTGTGTTGTGTTCCACTTGGGAGGCAAAATTCACACACCTCTTTAAGGAAATCACCACCCACCACATCAAATCTGTAATATGCAAATTGAAATGAGTGGTGGTACAAAGACAGCAATTTTACTCAACAGTCAAGCACTGACAATTCCAGGGGGATGAAGGAACAGCCATCCCCCATCTGCTGTGAAAGAGAGACCAAACAGTGAGGATGGTCCCCAACTCATGCAGGAATGCTCACCAGTGGACAGATAATTGTTCTGTTAGTACTAAAATTGGGGGTAGTGTCAATAAAGGGATGCCAAAACATCTAGGGACTGGCTAAACAGGTAATTCTCCTGCCACTGATCCTGTGCTCATAACACTATCAACACTGGGGTTTACATACTAGAATCGCCCCCTCTGCACATGAAATCTACTTCTCTCAAGCTTGAAAACCTTAGTCCCTCCCTCCCATTCCTAGAGGAGTGGAGAAGAGTCCACATATGGAACTGCTTCCAGAGATGCATGGGTTCTGTATTGTAATAATCTTTCTTGGAGCAGAGATTCATTTCAAAAGTCAGGGATCTGACCAAGGGCCTGTGGAGCACTCAGGGGTTATCAACAAAGGTGCTGAGAACCAGAGGCAAACAACCCAAGGAGTGAAGCATCAAAGGACTACCAAGTCTGAACACTTCTCACTAATCTCCACCTCACACCCAGTCATGCTAGGAGTTGAGGCTTGGATGGTGGCCCCTCCTCAAAAAGTTCAAACATGACACCTGGGAACATGACCTTATTTGGAAACAGGGTCTTTGCAGATGTAATCAAGTTAAGATCAGGTCACACAGGAGAAAGGTGACTGTACATCCAATAAGACTGATGTCATTGCGAGAAGAGAAGAAACCCAGACAGACACAGGGATAAGGGTCATGTGACATCAGAGGCAGAGACCACAGTGCTGCAGCTGGAAGCCAAGGAACACAAGGAAGGCCAGTGAACACCAAAGGCTGGAGGAAAGGATTCTCCCCTGGAGCCTCCAGGGAGAGCATGGCCCTGCCAGCACCTGGATTTGGAACCCGTAGCCTCCAGAACCTCCAGATGATAAACTTCTGCTGTTTTAAGTCACCCAGTTTGCGGTCTTCTCAGCTTTACTAAGACTTGTAACTGCTTCTGCTGTCCCCCCTCCAGTGACCATCAGAGGACTCTCTTAGCTCCCACATCAGACGACATCCCTCCTCTGCTCTGGACCATCCAAGGCTTCCATCCCACTTCCAGTCCCTGCCCACAGCTCAGGGACCAGCTCCCTCCCATCCCCCTGCTCACTCTCCTCAAACACGCTGGTCTTCCTGCCATTCCTCCAACCTGCCAGGTTAGCTCCTTCTTAGGACCCCTGCCTCAGACCCCCTCACCCAGGTGACTGTGTGACCCCCATCTTCATGTCACTCAGACCCCGTGAGGCACCAGCTCCTCAGGGAGGCAGCCAGGATGTCAGCCCACCTCTCTCTCTGTCACATCCTCCCCATAAGAACAGGAGCCCCATGAGGGCAGGGCCTTGTCCTCCTAGTGCACAGGCTCCCACACGTATTGGGCACATAGAGACCTGGGCAGGGAGACCAGCAACTGGAGACACCAGCAGAGTGGGCGTCTCTGACTGGGGTGCTCAGCTACCCAACCTCGCTTCTGGTGTTAATGCTAAATGTTCTTTAGGCAAACTATGTATAACAATCACCTGGATACCATCAGTTCTTAGTATCTCTAATTTCTAAATAATACATTTGACTTATGTCATGGAAGAAGAAAATTAAAAGTTCGAAATAAAATTGCATCATTACACATAACAGATTTCATTAGAAGAGTGATGATTCAGTAACCTAGGGGTTATGTGGCTTAGAATGTGAAAGAAAGTGAAAGTGAAAGTCACTCAGTCATGTCTGACTCTTTGCAAACCTATGGACTATACAGTTCTTGGAATTCTCCAGGCCAGAATACTGGAGTGGGTAGCCTTTCCCTTCTCCAGGGGATGTTTTCAACCCAGGGATTGGACCCAGGTCTCCCACATTACAGGCAGATTCCTTACCAGCTAAGCCACAAAGGGAAGCCCTAGGGTATAGGCTTACAGTATAGTAGGGATATTTCTGGGCTTGCCAGATGGAGCTAGTAAAGAACCTGCCTGCCAATGAGACAGTGTTCGATGATAAGAGATTCAGTTTCAGTTCCTGGGTCAGGAAGATCCCCTGGAGGAGGGCATGGCAACCCCTTCCAGTAGTCTCATTCAGGAAATCCCATGGACAGAAGAGCCTGGCAGGCTACAGGTCTTTGGAGTCATCCTCCAAGGCCTCAACACCAGGTCTGAGCAGAAGGGGACATAAATCTCAGGGAGAAGAGGGTATTTACCATGAATGCAAGGAGAGTGACCTGTGTGGAGGTCTGTCCTTCAACACACCTGAGTGTTAGCAATTCCACAGACTTCTAGAAACTACTTACATCTTTCAGTATCAGAATCTGGTTTGCATCTTTTAGGTACTGCAACTGATTAGTCACTAAGATTGTGATCTTCTCCTGCAAGGCCTGACGAATACACCTACAAATGTAAAAGGCACAGTATGCAAAAGCACATTAATGGGGGTGTTTCAAACTAGAAACATATTTTGAAAACAATAAGACAGACTACACAGAGGTCAAAGATCTGCAGTTTAAATATCAAATCAATAATAAAAATTAAATAAACATAAATCAATTAATCTGACTAGGTTCTTAAATTTATCAATAGCAAGCTTCAACCTAACTCTGCTTAAAAATTCTAAAAAAGAGTCCAGTGAAGGAGGTACCAAAAGTTGTTTTTTTTTCCCTAAATCTCAGCTAACAATTATGTACATGGTTCATAAAGAAAAACAACTGAGTAATACTGAGATTCCAAAATTCGACTGAACTAAAATACTATTTTATTGCTATGGGGGAATGGGAGGGGAAGGATCTATGTCAATCTATAACAATGTGTACATTCTTAAACAGCTTTCTAGGTGATTACAATTAATGATGCAAATGTTAGTAACAAAAAACTAATAGATTCTTGGTAATCTTTGCAACAGTGCATTTGCCAGAAACTTGTTCCCAGAGAATGTTAGATAGAAAATGAATGCTAGTGTGCCCTCCATCAGTCTCTGCAATATTCCCAGTTCCATCCAGGAAGAAAGTCTTCTTTCATTAGGACTGAACACTTCCCAAACATGAAAATAAAAGAACGGAATCCAAGTAGCCCAAATCAAAGTGGAAATCAACCAATGGTTCAGAGCATGCACCAGTTCTTTATAGTCAAGACCCCCCTCACTATTCAACCTTAAATTTTTTTCCACAGAAAATAAAAACAAAAAACTGTTCCTACATTTTAAAAGCAGACTCCTAGGAACTCAGCCCCAGTCTCATCCCCCAGGGTCCACAACCCTCTAGGGAAGCGAGTGTCCAGGTCTGGGGCCCCGGTGACCACAGGCAGGGCTTCAGGCAGGTACACTGGGAGCTTGAGCCCCTCACAGAGCAAATCTCAGGAGCATGAGCCAGAACTCAGCCTGTGAGTGAGTCAGATGGAGAGTCTGGAGGCAGCAGGCTGCAGCTCAGTCCTTCTCATGAGCCTGACAACATCAGACAATAGATTAAACCTCAGATTCTTCATCTCAGAACATCAATGACAACTCATCCACACGTTCTGAGAATTCAAACCACCCACACGCTCAGTAAACGTCAGCCCCAACTTCTCCCTAACCACAAGTGGTCCTGTGCTTTGGACTCAGGACATAAGAGTCCTAAAGGGATACTCTGGACACTGGGTCTGTGATCAGAATTAGGACCCTGGGACATAGACACACAAACCATCACCTCATTAAGTCCAAAAGGATTAATTTTTACCCTTTAACATGTGTTAGTTCAGCATTCATACTAGGTTTCTTGATTAACAATTTTTTCAGATATAGTACTAAAGCTTTTAAATAGAATTTTTTTCTCCTTAATTCATAATTACCTGCCAGTAGTCTCTAAAGGTGAATGTTAATCAAATTTAATGGGCTGTTACATCCAAGATGGATGGATCAACACAAAAGTTTTTAAATGTTTTCTTCTTTGGGGGCAGTCCAAAGATGGCAGAGGAATAGGACGGGGAGACCACTGTCTCCCCAACAAATTCATCAAAAGAACATTTGAATGCTGAGTAAATTCCACAAAACTACTGAATGCCAACAGAGGACATCAGGCACCCAGAAAAGCAGCCCATTGTCTTTGAAAGGAGGTAGGAAAAAATATAAAAGACGAAAAGAGAGACAAAAGAGGTAGGGACGAAGCTCCGTCCCAGGAAGGGAGTCTTAAAAAAGAGAGAACTTTCCAAACACCAGGAAACACTCTCACTGCGGAGTCTGTGGCGAGCCTTGGAACCACAGAGGGCAACATAACCAGGAGGAAAAATAAATAAATAATTAAAACCCACAGATTACGTGCCCAATGGTAATTACCAGTGGAGAAGCAGAGCAGACGCCTGCATCTGCCACTAGCAAGCGGGGGCTGAGCAGGGAGGAATAGACTGCATTGCTTAGAATAAGGACCGGGCCTGATGCCACAAGGGCAATTTGAGGGAACTAACTTNAAACCCACAGATTACGAGCCCAATGGTAACTCCCCCAGTGGAGAAGCAACGCAGACGCCTGCATCCCCCACTAGCAAGTAGGGGCTGGGCAGGGAGGCACAGGCTGCATTGCTTAGAGTAAGGACAGGGCCTGAATGCCCCCAGGGCAATCAGAGGGAATGAACTTGGGCTAGCAAACCAGACTGTGGGATAGCTACCACGTGAAAAGCCCTAACCTAAGACACCACCAGTCCCGCTCACAGAACAAAGGACTGAGCAGAGCTAGCCGGCTGCAGACAGGCATATCCTCCTCCAGTGACAGGCAGGTGAGGGCAGCCAGAGCTGGAAGGGGGCAATTGCAGCCCCAGAGAGGCATTATTTACCAAACTGCAAGCAGGCTTAGTTGCTAACCAAGACTTCTTGGGCTTCTGTACGGTCAACATCCATTTGATAAGGTGCGCCAATTGTACACCCAGAAAACCAAGTGGGAGGGATGGGGGAGGCGATAAGTCACAGTGACCGTGCTCGCCAAATACCTGGTCACCTGAGCCGCTCGATCTCGGAAAGGCAAAAAATGCAGGCCCAACTGAGTCTGTGCCTCTGAGGACTACCCGAGTATCTGAACCTGAGCGGCTTAGACCTGGGAGGTGCATGCAGCTCAGGGCCAGCCTAGACGGTTCCTGGCAAAGCAACCTAGAGCCTAAGCAGTGTGGACTGGGAAAGCACACATGCTGCAAGCGGGGTCAAACCCAGTGTGGCTGAGACACTGCAAGCACATGCCAGTGATATTTGTTTGTAGCATCCCTCCCTCCCCACAGCATGACTGAACAAGTGAGCCTAAAAAAGTGTCCACCACCGCCCCCTTGTTTCAGGGCAGAAATTAGACACTGAAGAGACCAGCAAACAGAAGAAGCTAAAATAGAGGGAACCTCCTTGGAAGTGACAGGTGCAATAGATTAAAATCCTGTAGTTAGCACCAACTACATAGGAAGGGGCATATAGATCTTGAGAAATATAAGCCAGATCAAGGAACTATCCAAAAATGAACTGAACACACAATGCCCACAACACCAGAGAAAGTCCTAGTATATTTTTACTATCATTCTTTAATTTTGTTATTTTTAAGTCCTCTATAACTCCTTTTATTTTCATTTTTATAACCATTTGCAAAAAAAAAAGGACCCTATTTTTAAAGCAAACTTCATATATATATTTTATAATTTTTGTGACTTTGTTTTGTTGTTTTTTTTTTTTCATTAATATAGTATTTTTGAAAAGCCAACTTCTACTCTTGACTTTTAATCTTTGCTTTTTGGTATTTGTTATCAATTTTGTACCTTTAAGAACCCAATCTTCAGTATCCATTTTTACTTGGGAGTGAGATTACTGGCTTGACTGCTCTCTACACCTTTGGACACTCCTTTTTATCCAGCAGGTTACCTCTATCCCCCCTTCCCCTTTTCTTCTCTACCCAACTTGGTGAATCTCTTTGTGTGTTCTGGATGGTGGAGAACACTTAAGGAACTGATTACTAGCTGGATCTGTCTCTCTCCTTTTGATTTCCCCCTTTATCCTCCTGGCCACCTCTGTCTCCTTCCTCCCTCTTCTCTTCTCTGTGTAACTCCGTGAACATCTCTGAGTGGTCCAGACTGTGGAGCACACATAAGGAAGTGATTACTGGCTAGCTTGCTCTCTCCTCTTTTGATTCCACCTCATCTCATCCTGGTCGCCTCTATATCCCTCCTCCCTCTTCTCGTCTCCATGTAACTCTGTGAACCTCTCTGGGTGTCCCTCACTGTGGAGAAACTTTTCATCTTTAACCTAACTGTTTTATCAATGGTGCTGTGTAGATAGAGAAGTCTTGAGGCTACTGTAAAAATAAGACTGAAAACCAGAAGCAGGAGGCTTAAGACAAAATCCTGAGAACACTAGAGAATTCCTGACTCCAGGAAGCATTAATCAACAGGAACTCATCAAACGCCTCCATACCTACACTGAAACCAAGCACCACCCAAGGGCCAACAAGTTCCAGAGCAAGACATACCGCACAAATTCTCCAGCAACACAGGAACACAGCCCTGAGCTTCAATATACAAGCTGCCCAAAGTCACTCCAAACCCATTGACATCTCATAACTCATTACTGAACATTTCATTGCACTCCAGAGAGAAGAAATCCAGCTCCACCCACCAGAACACCGACACAAGCTTCCCTAACCAGGAAGCCTTGACAAGCCACCCATACAATCACCCACAGTGAGGAAATGCCACAATAAAGAGAATTCCACAAACTGCCAGAATACAGAAAGGCCACCCAAACACAGCAATATAAACAAGATGAAGAGACAGAGAAATACCCAGTAGGTAAAGGAACATGCCCACCAAACCAAACAAAAGAAGAGATAGGGAATCTACCTGATAAAGAATTCTGAATAATGATAGTGAAAATGATCCAAAATCTTGAAATCAAAATGGAATCACAGATAAATAGCCTGGAGACAAGGATTGAGAAGATGCAATAAAGGTTTAACTAGGACCTAGTAAAAATAAAAGAGAGTCAATATATAAGGACTAAAGCAATAAATGGGGCTTCCTTGGTGGCTCAGAGGTTAAAGCATCTGCCTCCAATGTGGGAGACCTGCGTTCAATCCCTGGGTTGGGAAGATCCCCTGGAGAAGGAAATGGCAACCCACTCCAGTATTCTTTCCTGGAGAATCCCATGGACGGAGGAGCCTGGTAGGCTCCAGTCCATGGGGTCACAAAGAGTCGGACATGACTGAGAGACTTCACCTCACCTCACTCACCTCAAAGCAATAAATGAGATCAAAAACACTCTGGAGTGAACAATAGTAGACTAATGGAGGCAGAAGATAGGATTAGTGAGGTAGTAGAATGATAGAAATAAATGAATCAGAGAGGAAAAAAGAAAAACGAATTAAAAGAAATGAGGGCAATCTCAGAGACCTACAGGACAATGTTAAACACCCCAGCATTCGAATCATAGGAGTCCCAGAAGAAGAAGACAAAAAGAAAGACCATGAGAAAATACTTGAGGAGATAAATAGTGGAAAATCTCCCTAAAATGGGGAAGGAAATAATCACCCAAGTCCAAGAAATCCAGAGAGTCCCAAATAAGATAAACCCAATGTGAAACACCCCAAGACACATAGTAATGAAATTAACAAAGATCAAACACAAAGAACAAATATTAAAGGCAGCAAAGGAAAAACAACAAATAACACACAAGGGGATTCCCATAAGGATAACAGCTGATCTTTCAATAGAAACTCTTCAGACCATGAGAGAATGGCAGGACATACTTAAAGTGATGAAAGAAAATAACCTACATCCCTGATTACTGTACCCAGCAAGGATCTCATTCAAATATGAGGGAAAAATCAAAAGCTTTACAGATTAGCAAAAGCTGAGAGAATTCAGCACCACCAAACCAGCTCTCCAACAAATACTAAAGCATCTTCTCAAGACAGGAAACACAAAAAGGATGTATAAACTTGAACCCAAAACAATAAAGTAAGTGGCAACGGGATCATACTTATCAATAATAACCTTAAACATAAATGTGTTGAATGCCCCAACCAAAAGACAAAGACTGGCTGAATGGATACAAAAACAAGACCCCTATATATGTTGTCTACAAGAGACACACCTCAAAACAAAGGACACATATAGACTGAAAGTGAAGGGCTGGAAAAAGATATTCCATGCAAACAGAGACCAAAAGAAAGCAGGAATAGCAATACTCATATCAGATAAAATATACTTTAAAACAAAGGCTGTGAAAAGAGACAAAGAAGGACACTACATAATGATCAAAGGATCAATCTAAGAAGATATAACAATTAAAAATATATATGCACCCAACATAGGAGCACTGCAATATCTAAGACAAACGCTAACAAGTATGAAAGGGGAAATTAACAATAACACAATAACAGTGGGAGACCTTAATACCCCACTCACACCTATGGATAGATCAATTAAACAGAAAATTAACAAGGAAATACAACCTTTAAATGATACAATAGACCAGTTAGACCTAATTGATATCTATAGGACATTTCACCCCAAAACAATGAATTTCACTTTTTCTCAAGTGCACACGGACCTTCTCCAGGATTGGGCCATAAATATAGCCTTCAGTTCAGTTCAGTTCAGTTGCTCAGTCGTGTCTGACTCTGTGATCTCATGAATTGCAGCACGCCAGGCCTTCCTGTCCATCACCAACTTCCAGAGTTCACTCAAACTAAAGTCCATTGAATTGGTGATGCCATCCAGCCATCTCATCCTCAGTCATCCCCTTCTCCTCCTGCCCTCAGTCCCTCCCAGCATCAGAGTCATTTCCAATGAGTCAAATCTTCACATGAGGTGGCCAAAATATTGGAGTTTCAGCTTCAACATCAGTCCTTCTAATGAACACACAGGACTGATCTCCTTTAGGAAGAACTGGTTGAATCTCCTTGCAGTCCAAGGGACTCTCAAGAGTCTTCTCCAACACCACAATTCAAAAGCATCAATTCTTCAGCACTCAGCTTTCTTCACAGACCAACTCTCACATCCATACATGATTACTGGAAAAACCATAGCCTTGACTAGATGGACCTTTGTTGGCAAAGTAATGTCTCTGCTTTTCAATATGCTATCTAGGTTGGTCATAACTATCCTTCCAAGGAGTAAGCGTCTTAATTTCATGGCTGTAATCACCATCTGCAGTGATTTTGGAGCCCCCAAAAATAAAGTCTGACACTGTTTCCACTATTTCCCCATCTATTTCCCATGAAGTGATGGGACCACATGCCATGAAGTGATGGGACCAGATGCCATCATCTTATTTTCTGAATGTTGATATTTAAGCCAACTTTTTCACTCTCTCCTTTCACTTTCATCACGAGGCTCTTTAGTTCCTCTTCACATTCTGCAATACGGATGGTGTCATCTGCATATCTCAACTTATTCATATTTCTCCTGGCAATCTTGATTCCAACTTGTGCTTCCTCCAGCCCAGCGTTTCTCACAATGTACTCTGCATATAAGTTAAATAAGCAGGGTGACAATATACAGCCTTGACGTACTCCTTTTCCTATTTGGAACCAGTCTGTTGTTCCATGTCCAGTTCTAACTGTTGCTTCCTGACCTGCACATAGGTTTCTCAAGAGGCAGGTCAGGTGGTCTGGTATGCCCATCTCTTTCAGAATTTTCCACAGTTTATTGTGATCCAAACAGCCAAGGGCTTTGGCATAGTCAATAAATCAGAAATAGATATTTTTCTGGAACTCTCTTGTTTTTCCCATGATCCAGTGGATGTTGGCAATTTGATCTCTGGTTCCTCTGCCTTTTCGAAAACTAGCTTGAACATCAGCCTTGTTTGAAAATTTACGAGCATAACTTTACTAGTGTGTGAGCTTGGAAAATTCAAAAAAATTGAAATCATTCCAAGCATCTTTTCTGACCACAATGTAGTAAGATTAGATCTCAATTACAGGAGAAAAACTATTAAAAATTCCAACATATGGAGGCTGAACAACATGCTGCTGAATAACCAACAAATCACAGAAGAAACAAAAAAAAATAAATCAAAATATGCATAGAAATGAATGAAAATGAAAACACAACAACCCCAAACCTGTGGGACACTGTAAAAGCAGTGCTAAGGGGTAGGTTCATAGCAATACAGGCTTACCTCAAGAAATAAGAAAAAAGTCAAATAAATAACCTAACTTTACACCTAAAGCAACTAGAAAAGGAAGAAATGAAGAACCCCAGGGTTAGTAGAAGGAAAGAAATCTTAAAAATAAGGGCAGGAATAAATGCAAGAAACAAAAGAGACCATAGCAAAACTCAACAAAGCAAAAAGCTGATTCTTTGAGAGGATAAATAAAACTGACAAACCACTAGCCAGACTCATCAAGCAACAAAGGGAGAAAAATCAAATCAATAAAATTAGAAATGAAAATGGAGAGATCACAACACACAACACAGAAACACAAAGAATCTTAAGAGAGTACTGTCAGCAATTATATGCGAATAAAATGGACAATGGAAGAAATGGACAAATTCTTAGAAAAGTACAACTTCCCAAAACTGAACCAGGAAGAAATAGAAAATCTTAAGAGACCCATCACAAGCACGGAAATTGAAACTGTAATCAGAAATCTTCCAGCAAACAAAATCCCAGGTCCAGATGGCTTCACAGCTGAATTCTACCAAAAATTTAGAGAAGAGCTAACACCTATCCTACTCAACATCATATTAAAAAGATCATACATCATGACCAAGTGGGCTTTATCCCAGGGATGCAAGGATTCTTCAATATCTGGCAAATCAGTCAATGTAATACAACACATTAACAAATTGAAAAATAAAAGCCATATGATATCTCAATAGATGCAGGGAAAGCCTTTGACAAAATCCAACATCCATTTATCATAAAAACCCTCCAGAAAGCAAGAATAGAAGGAACATACCTCAACATAATAAAAGCTATATATGACAAATCCACAGCAAACATTATCCTCAATGGTGAAAAATTGAAAAAGCATTTCCCCTAAAGTCAGGAACAAGACAAGGGTGCCACTTTCACCACCACTATTCAACATAGTTTTGGAAGTTTTGGCCACAGGAATCAAAGCAAAAAAAAAAAAGAAATAAAAGGAATCACAGTCGGAAAAGAAGAAGTAAAACTCTCCCTGTTTGCAGATGACATGATCCTCTACGTAGAAAACCCTAAAGCCTCCACCAGAAAATTACTAGAGCTAATAAATGAATATAGTAAAGTTGCAGGATATAAAATCAATACACAGAAATCCCTTGCATTCCTATACACTAATAATGAGAAAATAAAAAAAGAAATTAAGAAAACAATTCCATTCACCATTGCAATGAAAAGTATAAAATAATTGGGAATATATCTACCTAAAGAAACAAAGGAACTATATATAGAAAACTATAAAACACTGGTGAAAGAAATCAAAGAGGACACTAATAGTTGGAGAAAAATACTGTGTTCATGGATAGGAAGAATCAATATAGTGAAAATGAGTATACAACTCAAAGCAATCTATAGATTCAGTGCAATCCCTATCAAG
>SJYR01003354.1:59462-79114 GCA_006410655.1 Kobus ellipsiprymnus | reverse complement strand
ATCAATGGAACAAAATAGAAAGCCCAGAGATAAATCCACACACCTATGGACACCTTATCTTTGACAAAGGAGGCAAGAATATTCAATGGAGAAAATACAATCTCTTTAATAAGTGGTGTGCTGGGAAAACTGGTCAACCACTTGTAAAAGAATGAAACTAGAACACTTTATAACACCACACACAAAAATAAACTCAAAATGGATTAAAGATCTAAATGTAAGACCAGAAACTATAAAACTCCTAGAGGAGAACATAGGCAAAACACTCTCCAACATAAATCACAGCAGGTTCCTCTATGACCCACCTCCCAGAATATTGGGGAAAAGAGAAAACATAAACAAATGGGACCTAATTAAAATTAAAAGCTTCTGCACAACAAAGGAAACTATAAGCAAGGTGAAAAGACAGCCTTCAGAATGGGAGAAAATAATAGTAAATGAAGCAACTGACAAATAATTAATCTCAAAAATGTACAAGCAACTCCTGCAGCTCAATTCCAGAAAAATAAATGACCCAATAAAAAAATGGGCCAAAGAACTAAAAAGACATTTCTCCAAAGAAGACATACAGATGGCTAACAAACACATGAAAAGATGCTCAACATCACTATCAGAGAAATGCAAATCAAAGCCACAATGAGGTACCATTTCATGCCAGTCAGAATGGCTGCAATCCAAGTCTACATGCAATAAATGCTGGAGAGGGTGTGGAGAAAAGGAAACCCTCTTACATTGCTGGTGGCAATGTAAACTAGTACAGCCACTATGGACAACAGTGTGGAGATTCCTTAAAAAACTGGAAATATAACTGCCATATGACCCCGCAATCCCACTGCTGGGCACACACACCGAGGAAACCAGAATTGAAAGAGATACGTGTGCCCCAATGTTCATCGCAGCACTGTTTATAACAGCCAGGACACGGAAGCAACCTAGATGTCCATCAGCAGATGAATGGATAAGAAAGCTGTGGTATATACACACAATGGAGTATTACTGAGCCATTAAAAACAATATATTTGAATCAGTTCTAATGAGATGGATGAAACTGGAGCCTGTTATACAAAGTGAAGTAAGCCAAAAAGAAAAACACCAATACGGTATTCAGTTCAGTTTAGTCGCTCAGTCGTGTCCGACTCTTTGCGACCCCATGAATCGCAGCACGCCAGGCCTCCCTGTCCATCACCAACTCCCGGAGATCACTCAGATTCACGTCCATCGAGTTGGTGATGCCATCCAGCCATTTCATCCTCTGTCGTTCCCTTCTTCTCCTGCACCCAATCCCTCCCAGCATCAGAATCTTTTCCAATGAGTCAACTCTTCATGTGAGGTGGCCAAAGTATTTGAGTTTCAGCTTTAGCATCAGTCCTTCCAAAGAACACCCAAGGCTGATCTCCTTTAGAATGGACTTGTTGGATCTCCCTGCAGTCCAAGGGACTCTTAAGGGTCTTCTCCAACACCACAGTTCAAAAGCATCAATTCTTCGGCACTGAGCTTTCTTCACAGTCCAACTCTCGCATCCATACATGACCACTGTAAAAACCATAGCCTTGACTAGACAGACCTTTGTTGGCAAAGTAATGTCTCTGCTTTTGAATATGCTCTCTAGGTTGGTCATAACTTTTCTTCCAAGGAGTTAGCGTCTTTTAATTTCATGGCTGCAGTCACTATCTGCAGTGATTTTGGAGCCCCAAAAAATAAAGTCTGATACATATATATGGAATTTAGAAAGATGGTAATGATATCCCTGTATGCAAGATAGCAAAAGAGACACAGATGTATAGAACAGTCTTTTGGACTCTGTGGGAGAGGGCGAGCGTGGGATGATTTGGGAGAATGGCATTGAAACATGTATAATATCATATATGAAATGAATCACCAGTCCAGGTTCTGTGCATGATACAGGATGCTCAGGGCTGGTGCACTGGGATGACCCAGAGGGATGGTATGGGGAGGGAGGTGGGAGGGGGCTTCAGGATGGGGAACATGTGTACACCCGTGCCAGATTCATGTTGATGTATGGCAAAACCAATACAATATTGTAAAGTAATTAGCCTCCAATTAAAATAAATAATTTATATTAAAAAATAATAAATAAAAAATAAATAATGAGAATAGAAAATAAATAAATGTTTTCTTCTTAACATTCCATCACAGATGCAGCAACCTAAATAATTACAATGATCAGTTGATGACTTTGAATTTTTCCTGAATAATGCTTTTATCCAAATCATGAAGAAAAGACACTGTTTTCCAAGTTTTCAGAGTAAAGATTTTCAAGTCATGCTATAGGAATTATTGAGTCAGCAACCAGTTGTTTAGCTGTTATTCCTATACAAAGGCTGTGTTAATCTTATACTCCCACTAATCATATATAAGGGCTGGTCCCTGACAGCTCAGTTGGTACAGAATTCACCTGTAATGTGGGAAACCTTGGTTCAGTCCCTGGGGTGCGAAGATCCCCTGGAGAAGGGAAAAGCCACCCACTCCAGTATTCTGGCCTAGAGAATTCCATGGACTATATAGTCCATGGGGTCGCAAATAGTTGGACATGACTGTATGACTCACTTTCATTTGTCACTTTAAGAGAGGACACATCCCGTGGTGGAAGGG
Source organism: Kobus ellipsiprymnus (assembly GCA_006410655.1). Classification (NCBI taxonomy): domain Eukaryota; kingdom Metazoa; phylum Chordata; class Mammalia; order Artiodactyla; family Bovidae; genus Kobus; species Kobus ellipsiprymnus. The sequence goes on along the minus strand of SJYR01003354.1, from coordinate 76,501 downwards.
ACACAAATGAAACAGAAAGAGTCCCCACCTGTTTTCATTCAATCAGCAGAGGTTTGCTGAGGAGCCAGGCACTGTCCTAAGTGCTGAGGATCCACCCACAGGTCAAGACGGAAGACAATACTCTGCACCGTGCACAGGAGGACACACTGAACAAGGACAGAAAATTCACTATTGGGCCATGACCTGTGCTCTAAAGAAAAACAAAGCGGGGGGAGGGGGGCTGCTGTCTTAGATGTGGAGACACGGGAGCCCTGAGACTCTCTGGGGAAACATCCTGGAAGAAGAGACAGCAGGTGCAGTGGTCCTGGGACAGAAGATGCTGGGCTGAGGCGCCCTCCTGCATTCACGGCTTGGGGTCAGGTGGGGGGACTCATTAATGGTCAAGGGCACCCACTGAGGGCTGTGGGAAGATGGAGGGCAAGGCGCCCCCTGGAGGAGCTGGAGGGAACAGCAGGACCCACCTTCTGTATCCTGTGCACTGCTCCTAGCTCTGGGACAGAGGGACCAGTGTGCACAGACGGCATGAGAAAGGACCCCACAGAGCCAGCACAGCCAGACACCGAGTGAGTAAGGGGACAAGCTGGAAAAGCTGAGGGGGGCAGACAGCAAGGAAGCCTGTTCTCTGTCTGAGGACCTGGAGCTGCTTCCTGACTGTGAAGAGGGGTCTGTGAAGAGCTGGAGCGAGAGGGTGAGCTGTGTAGACAGCAGTGTGGGAATCTGATTAGGACAGAACTGAAGACTTGATAATGCAGGAGGTAGGGGTTTTGGATATGGGGCTGAACCAGGACAAGATCCATGGCTGGACACAGGTGAGACAGCATTGGTTCACCTAAGGCCCTCACCTTCTGCAGGTGATAGAACCCATTTAAACAGCATAATGTAAAACTCATGAACTTTAATGACCTTCCTTCATGACTGAAGGAATCTGTTAATCGTAAATAGAAGTGTGATTCATTCACTTTTAATACAAAACCCTTCACATGACTAAGCTTCCTTCCACGTGACCACCATCTCTCACAGCATATTGTTCCATCCAATTCTCTAACTTGAGAACACTCTACAGTTGCTGCTGAGTCATTTCCTAATTTGCTTTCATGCTCTCTGCTTTAAGTCACCCTAGAGAATGAAGTTCTGATTAGCAAACAACAGTCTTAAGTTTGCTTCTCTCAAGTATATATCCAAAGTCATACACCCAAAATATTTGAGAGGATTTTGTAAATATCTCCTGTGTTCTTAAAAAAACTCAGAACTTCTGTGATCAGCACACAGTACTTGACACCAGTTGCCTCCCTCTCCCTTCCTTGTGACATGGATGCAACGGCCAGTAGAATCTGTTCCCGCCCTGATGGGGAGCTTGTACAGATGCACACAAGATGGGGTGATAGCTGCTTGTGAGTTCAAGGCAGGGTGCTGGGAACAGGGAGGCTGAGATACTCATGATGCCAAGAGGGTGGGGATTCCATATCACAGCACTAGTGCCTGTCACTGATCTCATGACAAGACACAAGGCACTTCTCTGAGGGAAAACTCATCAAGTCACAATGAGGAGAGCAGGGAGAAGGGGGATCAGAACAGAGATCTGGAGACCATGCCCCAAAATCTTTATCTCTTGTGTTCATAAAGATTCAGTGCTACTATGCAGGTTTTTTTCAATTGTGGTAGAATACACCGAACATGAAATTTACCATTTCTGCCATTTTAAGCACACAGCTCAGTGGTATTAAGTACATTTGCAGCCATCACCACCATCCATCTCCATGACTCTTTCATCACACCAACAATGAACACATTTTACATATGGGCAGGGTCCACCAAAGACTAACGACCCCCACTTTGTGGACATGGAATCCCAGGTCCTCATGTCTAGAGCTCAGATTTCCTCACATGTCTCCCTCTCACACACTGGACTCTGCTGAAGTCTCTTTACTTTGATATTTTTGACCTGCTGTAAATCAGTCATGTCCCCTCAGATTCACTTGACACTTTAACCATCAGTACCTTAGAATCTGGTGACAGGTACTTTAAAAAGGTAATCATTACCCTTAATTATACTGGACCTAATATAATCTAACTGGTGTGCTTAGATGAGGCAGAGACTAAGACATAAGGACAGAGACACAGGACTGCAAATCAATGAAGTTGGAACACACCCTCCCACCATGCACAAAAATAAACTCAAAATGGCTTAAAGAGTCAATCATAAGACATGATACCATAAAACTCCTAGAAGAGATTAGAGGCAATATATTCTCTGACATAAATTATACCAAGGTTTACTTAGATCAGTCTCCTAAGGCAATAAAAATATAAGCACAAATGGGGACTTCTTTGGTGGCTCACTGGTAAAGAACTCATGTGCCAATGCAGAAGACATGGGTTCAATCCCTGGTCCAGGAGGGTCCCACATGCCTCGGAGCAACTCAGTCCATGCACCACAACTACTGGGCCTGTGCCCTGGACCCCAGGAGCCTCAACCACTGAGCTCACACACTTTAGAGCTGGTGCTCAGCAACAAGAGAAGCTACTTCAGTGAGAAGCCACCGCAACTAGAGAGTAGCCCCTGCTCATCACAACTAGAGAGAAACCCCCACAGCAACAAAAAGCCAGCACAGCCATAAATACATAAAACATTTTAAAATCTTAAAAAAATGGAATCTAATCAAACTTACAAGCTTTTTCACAGCAAAGGAAACCATAAACACAATGAAGAGACAACCTACAGAATGGGAGAAAATATTTGCAATTGAGTGCAAAAAATATTTGCATTCTCTAATTGTGACCAACAAGGGCTTAATTTTCAAAATATGCAAACAGCTCATACAACTCAACAACAACAACAAAAAAAAAAAAAAAATCAAAAAAATGGGCTGAAGAACTAAGTAGACATTTCTCCAAAGGACATATACAGATAGCCAATAAACAATGAAAAGAAGCTCACCATTGTGAATTATTACAGAACTTCAAATGAAAACTACAATGAGCCCTCACCTCACACCAGTCAGAATGGCCATCATTAAAATAACAATGGCTGAGAGGCTGTGGAATAAAGGGAACCCTTCTACACTGAGGGTGGGGATAGAAATTGTTACAGGCTCTAAGGAAAACAGTATGGAGGTTCCTCAGAAAACTAAAAATAGAATTACCTTATAATCCAGTAATCCCACTCCAGGGCATTTATCTGGAGGAAACTATAAATCAAAAAGACAAATGCCCCCTGCTCTGTTCATAGCAGCACTATTCACAGTAGCCAAAACATGGAAACAACCTAAATGTCTGTCGACAAACAAAGGGATAAAGAAGATGTGGTACACTAGACAAGGCAATACTACTCAGACATAAAAGAATTCCATTTGCAGAAATGTGGATGGACCCAGAGTTTATCATGCTAAGTGAAGTAAGTCAGAAAGAGAAAGACAAATATCATGCATCACTTATATGTGGAATCTAAAATATGGCAAAAATGAACCTAATACAAAACAGAAACAGACTCACAGACTAGTGAACAGACTTGGGGTTGCATGGGTGGAGAGGGTATGGGAGAGGGATGGATTGGGAACTTGCAGTTCAGTTCAGTTTAGTCACTCAGTCATGTCCAACTCTGTGTGACTCCATGGACTACAGCACGCCAGGCCTCCCTGTCCATCACCAACTCCTGGAGTTTACTCAAACTCATGTCTATCGTGTCAGTGATGCCATCCAAACATCTCATCCTTTGTTGTCCCCTTATCCTACCACCTTCAATTTTTCCCAGCATCAGGATCTTTTCCAATGAGTCACTTCTTCACATCAGATGGCCAAAGTATTGGGGTTTCAGCTTTTGCATCAGTCCTTCCAAAGAAATCCCAGGGCTGATCTCCTTCAGAATGAACTGGTTGGATCTGCTTGCAGTCTAAGGGACTCTCAAGAGTCTTCTCCAACACCACAGGTCAAAAGCATCAATTCTTCGGTGCTCAACTTTCTTCACAGTCTAACTCTCACATCCATACATGACTACTGGAAAAACCATAGCTTTGACTAGATGGAGTTTTGTTGGTAAGGTAATGTCTCTGCTTTCTAATATGTTGTTATCAGATGCAAATTATTTTTTTGTAGAATGGATAAACAAGTTCCTACAGTACAGTGCAATGAACTACATTCAATATCCTAAGATAAACCATAATAGAATAGAGCATTAAAAAGAATGTATATATGTGTATAACTGAGTCAGTTTACTATATAAAGAAATTAACACAATACTGTAAATTAACTATATTTCAATAAAAACTTTTTTTATTAAAAAAAAAAGGACAGAGACACGGGGGTGCTTGAGGACAGAGGGGACCGCATGAGGACACCACGCGGTGGCCGCCACCCAGTGGACAAGGAGAGTGTTCTCAGCAGAGACCAATGCTGCCCACGTGCTGAACTTCCAGCCTCGAGAACTGTGAGAAAATTAATTTCTATTCTTTATGCACCCCCATCTGTGACAGTTTGCTATAGACTGAATGTTTCTGTCCTCAAAATTTATGCATTAAAACCTAATCCCCACTGTATTGGTATTAGGAGTTGGGGCCATCAGGAGGTGATCAGGTCATGAGGGTGAAGCCTCCATGAAACGGATTAGTGCACTGATAAAAGGAACCACAGGGCTCCCTCACCCTTCCACCACGTGAGGTTGCAGGAATCAGACCCTCACCAGACACTGAATCTGTCAGCACCCTGACTTGGACTTTTTCAGCCTCCAGTACCGAGAGAGATAAACTTCAGTTATTTCTAAGCCACCCAGCTCTGATTCCTGTGAAAGCAGTCCTAGAAACTAATACAGAACCTGACAGTGAGAATTTCCAAACAGCTTCTCTCTGCTGCACATCCCACCTCCTTCAGTGAGGACATGTCTGCTGTCCTCTTCACAGCCCTGCTTCCTCTCCCTCCACACCTGAGCTTCTACTCTTCCTTCAGCAAAGGACTGGGTCTTTTCAGCCTCCATACACCTGCCCAGACTGCAGGCCCCAGGGCACTGTCCGCCCAGCCCTGGGCACAGGGAGCTTTCCAACTTCAGTGAAAGCCTCCAGCTGACACTTCTGCTTCCACTTAGCATTTCCTATCCTGCATCAAAACCTCTAAACCTTGACTCCGCTGACATTTCCCCAGGCATCTGTCTTAACAAGCTCCATGTAGAGACAGGTTCCTCAGAGGCAGGAAGGAGAGCTGGGTATACTAGACTCCCTTATTCTGCCCAACATGGTCCTTCCCCTCTGCTGGCTGACCATCCTCCTTGTAAACTAAGAAGTTTCATGCAGTAGCATCTGTAAGGGCATTGATCTCAGTGTATACAGCAGAGTGTTGATCAGCACAGCTGGAAGGCTCATTGGCTTTACAAGGTGAACAACAGCAAGGGAACTAACCATGGGGCAAAACTTGGAGGTCGCTTCAGAAAAAGCAAGTTCATGAGACTTTAGAAGCGGCCAGTCTAGACTCCACCAGAGGCCTCGGTCAGCGTGTGTTAGGCATCAGAGTTGTTCTCCTTCAGGACTTCCATGGCCAAGAAAGAGCCACTGACAACAAATTTCAGAAACAAAGTGAGAGTCAGGACTTCAGCCAAGATACCGAGTTTCAAATTCAAGGTAACCCTACATGTGGGCCTAAGTATTAATTCTAGTAAGGATCCATGAAACAGTGTTAAATAATTGAGTCATACTCAGATGTGAAATAAATCATTTGTAAATTCTAGACTCTATTAAGTATTTCCAAACCAAAAGAATAATACGCATAAACAAATAGTCTTTCCATGGTAGCCCTATGTCAGTACTGAAAAATTTACTTCAAACGTGCCTTCAACAAATGATGGAGAAAAAGAACTGGCAACCAGTTACCAGGTTCCCAAGGCCTACTCTCTGATTTAGAAACTTTACATCATCCTTCTTATCCCTGGGGTCTGGATCCATCAACTGCAAGTTGTGGAGGAATCTGCCATCTATCCCTGACTCCCTAAAGCACAGATCCCACTGGCCCCAACACTGGAAGCACCTTCTGTAGTTTCTTGTCCTGACCTCATCACAGTGCAAAATTTCTCTATGATGGACCTTCTGAGGAGGGAAGGGAGGGGAAGAACACCAGGGCAGAATGAGCTGAGTCTCCTGAAGCGCAAAGGCTTTCCTGAGCTCTCTTCCCTGATCCCTACAGGGTTCCTGGAAAGAAGAAATAATGTAAAACAGGCACAAACTCACTGTTGGAACAATTGCCTGCTAACTCCTGCATCCACTGTGCTGAGCAGATCGTCCAGGAGGTAGATGTCTGCATCCTGATACACGGCTCTAGAAAACAGACAGAGACATCAGAAGAGGACACTACACACTCCCTGGGTCTCATCTCTGAATCATGACGGTGTCCAACAACTCCAGGTTCCTTCCAGGAGCTCAGGGAAAGGACCAAGACCCTATTTCACACAGACCCACCTGGTAAGCAGGGTCTGTGCGCTCACGTCCACTAGGAGCCGTGGAGGAGGAGGGGCAGGATGGCAACTGAAACCCCACTTACCTGGCAAGGCTGACCCGGGCTTTCTGCCCTTCACTCAGCGGGGTTCCTCTATCTCCTATCACAGTTAGATCTCCATCCTGCAGAAGCTGCAAATCCTGTATGGAAACAGAAAAGAAACATGGATGGACCTGGAATGTGTTCTCCTCCTGCCATCCTAACCATCTTGTTGTTGTTACTGCTCAGTTACTAAGTTTTATCCAACTCTAGCATCTAACCATTTAGCATCATTTCTTTATACAAGTATTTGATCAAGTATGGGCTTACCTTGCAGCTCAGCTGGTAAAGAATCTACCTGCAATGTGGGAGACCTGGGTTTCATCCCTGGTTTGGGAAGATCCCCTGGAGAAGGGAACAGCTATCCTCTCCAGCATTCTGGCCTGGAGAATTCCATGGACTGGATAGACCATGGGTTAGAAAACTAGAGAGCCACTTTCACTGTCACTTAATCAACCACAATGATCAAATTGCATAGTGATTAAATTGTAACTCTGAACATTAAATAACAAACCTCTCAGGCTTTTCATCTTTTTTCTCTCTGTAGCTTTTCACAGCATTTATGCATTTGACCATTTTAACAGATATTTATTGAGGACTGACTATATGCCAGGCATTGTTCTGGAATTCAGCCATGAGGACACAAAGTCCCAGCATTTCTTTACATGGTGGGAGATGATGATATAGAAAATTAACCTGAGTTCAATTACTAAGGATTGGAAGGAAAAGGAAGCAGCTCAGGGGGATGGAGAGTGAAGGACAGAAGTCCACACTGGGGTGTGAGGGCTCTGCTCAGAGGGGGATGAGCAGTTCTGGGTTGGGGGGTGGCGCTCAGGCAGACCTGGAGAGGCTGCTCCTCACAGAGGGAAGGGTGGGTGCAGGGGCCACAGGGAGATGCCCAAAGGGTTCTGGACAAGGAGGCAGGAGAGCAGAGTGAGAATGAAGGGAGTGAGGGTGGAGACAGAGCAGGAGGAGCCTGTGTCACTCCAGTAAGAGGGGGAGGGAGAGGGGAGGATGGACATGGTCTAATGTTTTCAAGGAATCACTCATGTGCTTTGCACAAAACAGACAGTAAGCTTGGAATTGTGAGGGTGGATACAAGTGAGGAGGTTACTGGAATAATCTAGGTGAGACATGACGGTTGCCAGGACCAGAGTGTGAGCAGCAGGAAGGGAGAGATGGGATCACACTCCAGAAACATTTGGAAGGTGGAGTTTTTAAGGCCTGCTGATGGGGTGGGTGTGGGAATAAAAGAAGAAGAGGACTGTGGTGTCTGGGACATGAGGAAGGAGAAGGACAAGGTCTCCGTTTACAGGGTTGGGGAAGATGGTAGAGGCAAGTTTAGAAGACTTTGCTTGTGGACAAGCTGAGATGACCTCTCAGTGACATCATGTTACAGCTGGACATGCTAGAGACACAAGTGTCAGAGCTGGTGTCCCAGGCTGGTGAAGGTACAGGACTTGTTCTACCTTAAATTACCAGTTTTGTTGATCTTGGCCTCTGTTTCCCATTTCCAGAGCAGGGATAACACCTAACCCATGTCTTTATAGTGATACTTTATGCAAGTCATAGAGTGACAGACAAGGTCTGTACAAGAAATGGGAACAGAAAGAACAAGCTGGGCAAGAAACCAAGGGGACAGAAACAGTGTGTTCAAGGAACACTGAATAGATCAGATGGACAAAGTAGATACTTGCTGATGGAAGCAGGAAAAACTCAAAGGTAAGAAAGATAAGAAGTTTTGTCTTGAGGGTCTTGGAATCTATCAGAAGTTATATTTGTATATTATTTAAGAAGTAAATAGACAAACTGGTCTATTTTCCCCAGAGTATCTGGGGAAATCTAAAAAATGGATGAAAAGAACATACTCAAAATGACAAGATAACAATCAGGTTTAACTTACACAGTTATTATATTAGAAATCTTTACTTTGATTGCCTATAATTATCACTGGACAGATGCTGCCACAGACAAGTAGAGTCAGCAGGGAGTTTATTTCCTACTAAACCCCTCAGACATCAACCTAGAATGCATAGCAGTATCTTTCTGCAGATGACAACCTTACTTCTCTGTCTCTAGCAAATTTGAGGAGAAAGCAAGTGGCACACTGAGGTGTATGATAAACAAGTCCTCTGATCTCCCTAAGTCTCATTTTCCTCTTCTGCAGAATGTGCTGCAGAAGCAGGAATCACTGAACCCAAGGATGCTATGGGGATCAAAAGAAGTGTATTAACACCTTTCATAAATGGGAAAAGGACAGTAATTGATTGTCACTTGCTACTGGTGACTGATGCCTATTTTCTCATCAAACCAACAGTGGGGCCCCATTCATAGTGTGGATCACAATATGTAAATCACATGACCAAAAGAATGAGACTGTCTCCAACATAACCCACAGTGACAGCCATAGGCACACAGGCACACAGGCACACAGGTTCCCTGCTCACTCAAAGCTTAACTGGGGTATATCCGATGAAAGGCAGCAATTGCTCTCTCATAAAAATTCATCGTTATTTCACCTTTCTTTGTTGAGCTCAGAAGTTAATATCATCCCTTGCTTTGGCTTTCAAGAATAACAATGAGGCATTTTAACATAGGTTCTCAGCCCTACACACACATATATACACATACAGTTACTAGAGGGCTGTTTCACTGTTGAAATCCTTGCAAACTGCTCCACTTAGCTTTCATGCTTTGATTTTACATTATTTTGGTTTGTTTCTCAAAAGAGTAACATGTCGTGGCACAGCAATCTTAACCATATTTTAGAAAAGGCACTTAAATCCATTCTTTCATTTCGCAGTTAGGACACAAGAAACGGACTCTTTCCGAGTCTGGTGGTAGGAGTTCAAGTATGTTGCTGACTCTGCAAATTATTCCTGGACAAGCCCCAGGTGGGCAAATCATTTCAGAGGGTGTGAAGTAAAATCCAAGTCAGACTGATTTCCCAGGAAACACTTTTTGATTAGGTTAAAGGGAAAAACCTGACCTGAACATATATTACAATTCCTCCCAGTGACGGGAAGGTGTTCTTATTCATACTAGTTTTGTCTAAGTTAAATTACACTAATTCTTACTGAAGAGCAGACACACACACTAGAGAAAACTAGGAAATGGTGATGCTGGTTTGATGCCATCCATCCAGAAGCACATCAAGGGCCCTTCAGTGATGGTGGAGACTTACAGTAGAAGCACCACGGAGAAGACTGCTGAAATGGTTAACATGGGCTGGACATAAGGCCCTGGCAGAGAAGGGCTGGACTTGAGACTCAAGCAGCAGGAGCCCTGCCTTCCTTCACAGCTTTTCCTCCGTGTGGAATTGTCCCTCCTCTCACACCTGTCAATATCCTGCCCATCCTCTGAAAGACAGTCCCAGCCTCTTCCTCACAGTATATTAAAAAAAAATGTTCAGACTGAACAGACCACAGGGGGAGCTCTTTAATGCTACTATTCATGGATGTGTGTAACCCAAGAGAATAACATACCATTTAATCAGTATTTATATTTTTCTTTCTTTTTGCCAAATTACATTCCCCTACAAAGAAAGTTCAGTTTTCATCATTTATTCACTAACTTCATCTAAATCCCAAGGTGGAGTTAAATGTTTCATCTTGCCATTTTCTGTAAAACTCAATGCCATTTCTGAAAACATCTCTCCCCGAATGAAATGAGGCAGTATTAAGAAGACATTTTAAAGGATTCTATTTTCTATAAGTAATAAATTACAAGTCAAAATCGAGTGGAAAGAGAAGCCTGGAGACTAAAAGGGACTGAGGAGGTACCAACCAAGTGCAGGGGGCAGATCTCACATGGAATCTGATTCAACCACTGCCAAAGGAGATCTCAGTGAGATGATTAGCAACATCTCAGTGAGATGATAAAAAAGTTGATGATACTCAGGAATTTGGGTAAATTTTCAGGTGAAATAGTGTGGTAAGCCTTTTTCCAAAAGGTTTCCCATCTTTTAGAGAAAACTAGTGAAATGTTTGCACTTCTCTTCAGGCTTGCAGGAGACCTGGGTTTGATCCCTGGGTTGGGAAGATCTCCTGGAAAAGGGAAAGGCTACCCACTTCAGTATTCTTGCCAGGAGAATTCCATGAACTATTTAGTCCATGGGATCACAAAGAGTCGGACATGACTGAACAACTTTCACTTTCAATGAAATGTNTCTTCAGCGCTCAGCCTTCTTCACAGTCCAACTCTCACATCCATACATGACTACTGGAAAAACCGTAGCCTTGACTAGACGGACATTAGTTGGCAAAGTAATGTCTCTGCTTTTGAATATGCTATCTAGGTTGGTCATAGCTTTTCTTCCAAGGAGTAAGTGTCTTTTAATTTCATGGCTGCAGTCACCATCTGCAGTGATTCTGGAGCCCCAAAAAATAAAGTCTGACACTGTTTCCACTGTTTTCCCATCTATTTCCCATGAAGTGATGGGACTGGATGCAATGAAATGTTTACAAATGAACTAATCCGAGGTCTCTGACCTACTCCAGAATAATCTGGGGTGGGGGTGGGGCTGACAGAGGGCAGGGGTGGAGATACAGCAAGACTGGCCACCAGCTGATCCTGGTTGGAGCTGGGGGTGGGTACATGAGGGTTCATTGCGCTGTGTTATTTTTTTCAAATGTTTGTTGTTTTTGTTGTTCAGTCTCCAATTTGTGTCTGGCTCTTTATGACCCCATGGATTGCACCATGCCAGGCCTCTCTGTCACTATCTCCCAGAGTCTGCCCAAGTTCATGAACACTGAATTGATGATGCCATCCAACTATCTCTGTCACGCCCTTCTCCTTCTGCCCTCAATCTTTCCCAGTATCAGGGCCTTTTCCAGTGAGTCAGTTGTTCATATCAGGTAGCCAAAGTATTGGAGATTCAGCTTCAGCATCAGTCCTTCCAATGAATATTCAGAGTTGATTTCCTTTAGGATTGACTGGTTGGATCTCCTTGCAGTCCAATGGACTCTCAAGAGTCTTCTCTAGCACCACATTCCAAAGACATCAATTCTTTGGTGCTCTGCCTTCTTTATGGTACTCTTCTAACATGCATACATAATTACTGGAAAGACCACAGCTTTGACTACATGGACCTTTGTTGGCAATGTGATGTCTCTGCTTTTTAATACTCTAAGTTTGTCATAGCTCTCCTTCCAAGAAGGGTAACAGTATACAACTTTGTCCTACTCCTTTCTCAATTTTGAACCAGTCAGTGGTTCCACATAAGATTCTAACTGTTCTTGTCTTGCCTACAGGTTTCTCAGGAGACAGGTAAGATGGTCTGGTATTCTCATCTCTCTAAGACTTTTCCACAGTTTTTTATGATACACACAGTCAAAGGCTCTAGTGCAGGCCATGAAACAGAGGTAGATGTTTTCTTGGAATTCCCTTGCTTTCTCTATCCAGAGAATGTTGGCAGTTTGATATTTAGTTCCTCTACCTTTTCTGAACCCAGCTGGTACATCTTGAAGTTTTCAATTCAAGTACTGCTGAAGCCTGGCTAGAGGATTTTGAGAATAACCTTAATGGCATAGGGAAATGAGCACAAATTTTTTAACTGGCCATTAAAAAAAGAACCTAAAGGTGAATGCAACTTCACCAAATGAAACAAAGGCATTCTGTGATCATTATTATCACACCAGGATTAAAACAGCAGCATATATGACTGCACATTTACCCAGAAGACCAGCTTAAGGTATTAAGCAACAATCAAAGACCTTTCAAATTCAAAAAAATAAAAAAAGAACTTTCAACAAATCTTGTAGCTTAAGCCAACACTATCATTATTTGAAATTGGAGTATATGCAGCTCAAAAGCCATTACTCACCTCTTCCAAAGCACAAGCCTTTACTACTTCTTCAAACCATTCTTCTTCATATTTCTTCCCAAATAAAATGTTACTCCTCACAGTTCCTGGAAACACCCAGGGCTGCTGAGAAACATACACGATCCTCCCATGCACGCTGACCTTCCCTTGGCTTGGGGGCAGCTCCCCCAGCAGAGCACTTAACAGTGATGACTGCAACAGAGGAAACACACACGCATGAACAGGGTGCACTCAGGACAGAACAGGCTCCACAGCAGAACAGCTCTGGAAGTTGCAGGAAAGTGGTGGAAAAGAGCACTATTGGTGAATGTAAACTAAAGGTTGATAAGGAATATTAACATGATAACAATCTACTCTGCCTGCAGTCCATGGGGTCACAAAAACTCAGACAAGACTGAGCCACTGAACTGAACTGAACTGACTCTCTGAGTTCGTCCAAATGAAATGCTATACTCAGCAAAGACTAAGAATGTTTAACATCTTCTTGCAGTATTCTTGTCTTGAGAAGCTCATTAACAGTGTGATATGACAAAAAGATATGACACTGAATGATGAACTTCCCAGGTCAGTAGGTGCCCAATATGCTACTGGAGAAGAGTGGAGAAATAACACCAGAAAGAATGAAGAGACGGATCCAAAGTGAAAACAATGCCCAGATGTGGATGGAAGTTAAGTCCAATGCTGTAAGAGCAATGTTGCATAGGAACCTGGAATGTGAAGTCCATGAATTAAGGAAAATTAGAAGTGCTCATACAGGAGATGGCAAGATTTAACATCGACATTTTAGGAATAAGTGAACTAAAATGGACTGGCATGGACAAATTTAACTCAGATGACCATTATATCTACTACTGTGGGCAAGAATCCCCTAGGAAGAATGGAGTAGCCATCATAGTCAACAAAAAAGCCGAAAATGCAGTGAGGTGAAGGTGAAGTTGCTCAGTCGTGTCCAACTCTTTGCGACCCCATGGACTGTAGCCTACTAGGCTCCTCTGTCCATGGGATTTTCCAGGCAAGAGTACTGGAGTGGGTTCCCATTTCCTTCTCCACAGGATCTTCCCCACCCAGGGATTGAACCCGGGTCTCCCACAGTGTAGGCAGACACGTTACCATCTGAGCCACCAGGGAAAATCTAAAAAAAAAAAAANNNAATATTTAGAATTTCCATTCTCCCAAAGTGGTAAAAATAGATGTGTATAAGAGACAGCTCCCACAGTGTAGGCAGACACGTTACCATCTGAGCCACCAGGGAAAATCTAAAAAAAAAAAAATGCAGTACTTAGGTGCAATCTCAAAAACAACAGAATGATCTGTTTCCAAGGCAAACCGTTCAATACCACAGTAATCCAAATCTACGCCCAAACCACTAATGCTGAAGAAGCTGAAGTTGAACAGTTCTATGAAGACCTACAAGACCTTCTAGAAAGAAGACCCAAAAAAGATGTCCTTTTCATTATAGGGGACTGGAATGCAAAAGTAGGAAGTTAAGAGATACCTAAAGTAACAGGCAAGTTTGGCCTTGGAGTACAAAATGAAGTAGGGCAAAGGCTAATAGAATTTTGCCAAGAGAACACACTGATCAGAGCAAACATTCTCTTCTAACAACACAAGAGAAGACTGTACACATGGACATCACCAGATGGTCAATATCAAAATCTGATTGATTATATTCTTTGCAGCCAAAGATGGAGAAGCTCTAAACAGTCAGGAAAAACAAGACCAGGAGCTGACTGTAGCTCCGATTATGAACTCCTTATTGCCAAATTTAGACTTTAATTGAAGAAAGTAGGGAAAACCAGTAGACCATTCAGGTATGACCTAAATCACACCCTTTATTGCTGGGGTCCAGCCCCGGTGGATCCAGGGAATTGGAAGCGGGAACTGAGTCATCGAGAAGAGACTTATTAGAGATATAAAGAGAGATTAGGGAAGAATAGTGTAGTAGGAAAATTAGTGGAGAAAAGAGGCTGAATAACTTGGTTTACACGGAGAACCAATAAAACTCTGAGACAAGGGGTTTGCACCGTCTACATAGGCCACTGGCGCCCACTTGAATAGCGGAGGGTGCCCCGCCTTGGGCTCCCTCTCACGTGGGTCTTAGAGGCCAGGACAAATAAGTAGACATGGTGAGCTTCCACGCTCCAGATGGGAATTCAGCCAGAAAAGGGAGAAAAGAATGACGTGGGGGAGCCAAGCATTGGTGCCAGAGCCACAACTTTATTTTCAAAAGCAGCTTATATAACCCAAGTTGTATGTAAAGAAATAATGGAATATGCAGAGTTATGCCGGGGCAGCAGTCCTGACCCTTATTGAGACCAGGCTTTCTTTTTGCATACCCTCCCGTATACAAAAGGTCTTAGGTGGTTTTACATCATCTTCTGGCCAGGGGGCCTGTTAACATTTTTATGGCTCTTTTCCTAGATAAATGTCTATCAACCAGAAAACTCATTTTCCCTTGAAGTGTTTTTTCTTTAATCTGCATCACCCTCAAAGTACTAAATAAAGTTACATTCCTGTAGAACAAAGGTGCAGTGGGTTATAACAAAGAAACTACTTAACTCAAAAATCAAATGTTGCTAATACGAGGGCTACTACCTGTTTTTTCTAGATACCAACTATATCAATAAATAAAAGATATGAAAAATTTGGCAGCAAGTACTAGCTCAACAAATGAAACCCTTAATCAGTCCTATTCAAATGATTTTGACTCTTCAGAAGCCCCTACATTCCTAGGATTTTTTAAGCTTCCTGTGCCTCTTGCAGTCGGGAGGCCACAAACAATCACATGCGGAGCTGTAAGAGTCCGGCAGGCAGGCTAGAAAGCCATCAGAGGGGTTTTTGAATTGAAACACTCTTATTATGCCCAGGAGATCTATTATCTAAAAGCTCTAAATTAACTTTCTCCAGAAAAAGGTGGTGGGGGGACAGCCCCCTGTTAATGTCAGAAGGGTAGGTGGAAAGCATAACACAGTAAAGCAGGCAGACTCTGGTTTTGGGGGTAGATGCTTGAGAAAATCCAGAGGGGACCCCTGAGGCCTGATCCCGCCTTTGTGTTTTATCAGGCCCCCTTCCTCATGACCTTTGCCATGGGCGGGATTCCCCAAGCTGGCTCCTGATACCTTATGATTATACAGTGGAAGTGACAAATAGATTCAAGGAATTAGATCTGATAGACAGAGTGCCTGAAGAACTATGGACAGAGGTTCATGATACTGTACAGGAGGCAGAGATCAAGACCACCCAAACAAAAATAAATGGAAAATTATTTTTTTGCAAAATGATTGTCTGAGGAGACCTTAGAAATGCTGAGAAAAGAGGAGAAGCAAAAGGCAAGGGAGAAAAGGAAAGCTATACCCAAATGAATGCAGAATTCCAAAGAATAGCAAGGAGAGATAAGAAAGCCTTCCTCGGTGATCAATGCAATGAAATAGAGGAAAACAATAGAAGGAAAGATTAGATATCTCTTCAAGAAAATTAGAGATACCAAAGGAACATTTCATGCAAAGATGGGTTCAATAAAGGACAGAAATGGTATGAATCTAACAAAAGCAGAAGATATTAAGAAGAGATGGCAAGAATACACAGAAGAACTGTACAAAAAAAGATCTTCACGACCCAGATAATCACGATGGTGTGATCACTCCCCTAGAGCCAGACATTCTGGAATGCAAAGTCAAGTGGGACTTAGGAAGCATCACTATGAACAAAGCTAGTGGAAGTGATGGAATTCCAATTGAACTATTTCAAATCCTAGAAGATGATGCTGTGAAAATGATGCACTCAACATACCAGCAAATGTGGAAAACTCAGCTGTGGCCACGGGACTGGAAAAGGTCAGTTTTCATTCCAATCCCAAAGAAAGGCAATGCCAAAGAATGCTCAAACTACCACACAATTGCACACATCTCACATGCTAACAAAGTAATGCTCAAAACTCTCCAAGCCAGGCTTCAGTAATTGTGTATAAGAGACAGGTTTTCATTCCAATCCCAAAGAAAGGCAATGCCAAAGAATGCTCAAACTACCACACAATTGCACACATCTCACATGCTAACAAAGTAATGCTCAAAACTCTCCAAGCCAGGCTTCAGTAATATGTGAACCATGATCTTCCAGGTGTTCAAGCTGGTTTTAGAAAAGGCAGAGGAACCAGAGATCAAGTTGCCAACATCTGTTAGATCATCAAAAAAGCAAGAGAGTTCCAGAAAAACATCTATGTCTGCTTTACTGACTACGTCAAAGCCTTTGACTGTGTGGATCACAATAAACTGTGGAAAATTCTTCAAGTGATAAGAATACCAGACCACCTGACCTGCCTCCTGATAAATCTGTATACAGGTCAGGAAGCAACAGTTAGAACTGGACATGGAACAACAGACTGGTTCCAAATAGGAAAAGGAGTACATCAAGGCTGTATATTGTCACCCTGCTTATTTAACTTCTATGCAGAGTACATCATGAGAAATGCTGGACTGGATGAAGCACAAGCTGGAATCAAGATTGCCAGGAGACATATCAATAACCTCAGATATGCAGAAGACACCACCCTTACGGCAGAAATCAAAGAGAAACTAAAGAGCCCCTTGATGAAGGTGAAAGTGGAGAGTGAAAAAAGCTGGCTTAAAACACAACATTCAGAAAACTAAGATCATGGCATACAGTTCCACCACCTAATGGTAAATAGATGGTGAAACAATGGAAACAG
>SJYR01003354.1:36101-46930 GCA_006410655.1 Kobus ellipsiprymnus | reverse complement strand
AGTCACTTTTGATCATTTCTTAAGCCAAAATTCCTTACATTTAGATAATTAAAGGTTCATAAAATGAAGATTTACTATTTCTTCATTGCCTGCTGGTACAGCTACAATCCGTTTTATTTGAAAGTTTATACATATCCCTAATATTTTCAAGCGCCTTAACTATTTAATGTCTCTGGCTTCAAAGGTTTCTGGGAAGAGGTACGCTTACCTCACATTTCTGTGTCTCCCTCAGTAGCAACAATCTAGGTACCGCATGAAAAATGTTATTATGGTGCCATGGCTGTTAGTTTTTAGTGAGTATTATAAGAGATAACATTCAGTTGAAAATATTTAGAATTTCCATTCTCCCAAAGTGGTAAAAATTAGCTGCAATAGCATAATTATCACTTACCTAGATAGGAATACCTTTGCGTTGCTTTGCTAAGTCACTTCAGGCGTGTCCGACTCTGTGACCCTATGGGCTGTAGCCCACCAGCCTCTTCTGTCTATGGGATTCTCCAGGCAAAAATATGGGAGAGGACTGCCATTTCATTCTCCAAGGAAACCTTGCCACACATTAATGTTATTGTAGCTATTTTTGTGAAAACGCACCTGATGAAGCCTCTTATCTCTGTAATTTTGGATACTACTCTGCTGCTGCTGCTAAGTCACTTCAGTCGTATCCGACTCTGTGCGACCCCATAGACAGCAGCCCACCAGGCTCCCCCGTCCCTGGGATTCTCCAGGCAAGAACACTGGAGTGGGTTGCCATTTCCTTCTCCAATTAAAGTGAAAAGTGAAAGGGAAGTCGCTCAGTCGTGTCCGACCCTTAGCATGGACTACAGCCTACCAGGCTCCTCCATCCATGGGATTTTCCAGGCAAGAGTACTGGAGTGGGGTGCCACTGCCTTCTCTGGGATACTACTCTAACAGAATCATAATATGCAGTTAGTTAGATTTTACAAGAGCCTTACAACAGAACTCACAGTCTTTTCCCCTCTTCCTTTAGCAGTTTAGTATCTTGAGTTATTAATAATTTGGATTTTTTTTACTCTAGAAGGTATATAGAAACCTTTTTAGATTTTTCATCTGATTTATTCACATAGGCTGTAGTACAACTAAAATCCCTTATTCTACCTTACAGACATTTGCTCTGCAAGCAGATACTGTTGTACATATTTTTATTTCAGTTCATTAAAAACTGCAGAACCAATCTGTATCATATACCGAATTGATTTAAAATAAATCTACGTGTTTACTGGGAACTAAAGAAATCTGCTAATGAGTCATGCAAAGTATGTACTAGCATTCACATAGAACAGACTTTATAATGGAATTTTAGTGGTGCTTTCTATAAATGTTTCAAGAGCATTATGCCGAGAAACAACAAGCGGCAGACAAATCTTCTATAGTAAGGTAGGCGAAGCCATCAGGGAAGGTCAGGCACCGTGTGTGAGTTTCCATGGACAGAAGGTGCAGGGACATGTCGGTGGGGACGGCAGGTGCTGAGTCAGAAGCAGGTGAACAGGATGCAGAGCGCACCACAGAGTCACAGGCATGGAAGACAGGGTGAGTCTACAGTCAGGACGTGTTCCCTATGGTCCCCACTCTGACAGCCCAGCTCCTGGGCTCTGCTCTGGAGGGTGGACCCTCCGGTGGAGGTGCCGCCTCACTGAGTCACCCCAGCCCTGGGGGTGGGAGCAGCTTCCTGCCTTTGATAACCCCTGGGTCGTCTCGTGCACCACCGTTTTGCCCTTTCTGCTTCTTCCTCCCACTTTTATCACCTAAGTAACTAATTCCCTAATGGAACTCCCTCTCCTGTGGTGGGGTTCTGTTTGCCTGACTAATCCACACTGATACAGGAGGATGAGCACAGAGAACCATGAAACCTGGGATGGGGGGAGCATTTCCATTGGTAAAGGGGCTGCACTGGGTGTGCAACACTGACAGCTTCTTGAGAGCAGAGCCTGTTGGTTTTTCTGTTTGCCTGAACTTAACAAATAAGCCAAGTGTTGGGAATCACCAGTTCTCCCTGTCAGCTTGTCATACAGTGCAGTCCTTTAACTGAGCATCACTGGTGCTCACTATGCCCACCTGCTGTCCCCTCCTACCCTGGCTGCCACCAGAGTATCCAGAACCATCCAGAAGTTCCAGATGGGGGAGTCCCCATTCTACCCCACAGCCAAGATCCAGATCATGGCCTCAGTCTATGTTTAATACAGTGGTCTGATAATCAAGGCAAAAATGTATGCTGATTCCCCAAAGTGCCTTTAACAACCAGTTGTGTATTTGTTAGTTAACCCATTCCACACTGCGCTTTGTCCAATTCCATAAATTCTAACATTACAAATGTATGGACTTTAATTTCAAAATGTGCTAACACTTTGAAAGCTCTCTTGAAAGTGAGAGTGAGAGCAACATGTCAAACATCTTAGGTGGATTTTATACTTAATTATTAGATACAAAACTTAGTCCAAATTTTGAAAATTTTTGTAACATACTTTTGGATCATGAGGAAGTCACATTTTACACCATGGGTAAAATCTAAAAATTCTCCAATAAATTCATGCCACAGTTTGTTAACATTCAGGATCTTGGAATGGAAGATTTCTTACCTTATTCCAAAAAGCAGTGAAATCTTGCACATCCACCATCATTTCACCACCTGCTGGCAGCTGAGTGTTGAGCTGTGGTATTTCATCAAGTGATAAAAAATTCTACAAAAGAGGGAAAAAACAGATTGTTAAACTTCAGGAAGAAAGCACAAACAAAAAGAATTGCTTTCCTGGGATTTTAAACTTTGAAGAATCTACTATTTCACTAACTATACTTAAAGTATTAGTTCAGATCAGAACATATTAAATAATATATGGAATAATATACTCTATTATTACAGCTCATGGTTGCAGTGGGAATTCCTAATAATGTGCTTTCACAGCCTCGAGAAATTTCACAGAAATAGCACTTGGAAAAACAGCATATGTTAAGAAACTGTGTTATGATTATTCTTCATGTTTTTCTTAGAATAATAGCCTTGTTTCAGACCCCAAGGCCAGACCCAGGAGGGAGTATGACTGGGATTATTAAACATGGACCTTGGAACACCGGGTCACCGTTAAAACAACAGCAAAAAAGAAAATGGCCCCAGGGATCCCACCGACATGGCTGTGCAGAGTGAGGAAGTGGCTCCCAAGCCAGACTGTACAACTTGTCTCTTATACACATCTAGATGTGTATAAGAGACAGCAGCATATGTTAAGAAACTGTGTTATGATTATTCTTCATGTTTTTCTTAGAATAATAGCCTTTTTACAGACCCCAAGGCCTGACCCAGAAGGGAGTATGACCGGGATCATGAAAGCATGGACCTTGGAACACTGGGTCAAAGTCAGGTATGAACATTACCTATGCACTTGCTGACTGTTCCCAAGAATTTCCCAGAAGGGAACGGCCTGGAGTGAAAACAAGGAGATCTGGGCTATGTCAGTGTAGAGTCTTGGGAAAGAAAGATCAAAGAAAGTTTTGTAGTCTGCAATTAGAAATAAAAGCTGGACTCAGAGTGGACTCTGCACTTCAGTCCAATTGACGCTGCAGGTCCCCCGAGCAATTGCACCAGATTTCGTGTTCTGTTTTCATTTTTGTCGCTCACTCCCACACCTTTAGGGTAACACATGGTATATATCAATATGTTCATATAATATAGTGTATTTCTTGCTGTTCAGTCACTAAGTCGTGCCTGACTCTTTGCGATCCCAAGGACTATAGCACTCCAGGCTCCCCTGTCCTTCACTATCTCCAAGAGTTTGCTCAAATTCATGTTGATTGAGTCGGTGACGCTATCTAACCATATCATCCTCTGTTGTCCCCTTTTCCTCCTGCTTTCAATCTTTCTCAGCATCAGGATCTTTTCCAATGAGTCTGTTCCTGGCAGCAGGTGGCCAAAGAAAGTATTGGAGCTTCAACTTCAGCACCAGTCCTTCCATTGAATATTCAGGGTTGATTTCCTTTAGGATTAGCTTGTTTGAACTTTTTACAGCCCAAGGGACTCTCAAGAATCTTCTCCAGCACTAAAATTCCAAAGTATCATTTCTTCCATGCTCAGCCTTCTTTATATTCCAACTCTCACATCCATAAATGACAAGTGGAAAAACCATAGCTTTGACTATACTGACCATTGTCATAAAGCAACGTCTCTGCTTTTTAATATGCTGTCTAGGTTTGTCATAGCTTTTCTTCCAAGGAGTGTCTTTTAATTTCATGGCTGCACTTACCGTCTGCAGTGTTTTGGGAGCCCTAAAAAATAAAGTCTGCCACTGTTTCCACTGTTTCCCCGTCTATTGCCATGTGATGAAACCAGATGCCGTGATTTTAGTTTTTTGAATGTTGAGTCTTAAGCCAACTTTTTCACTCTCCTCTTTCACTTTCATCAAAAGGCTCTTTAGTTCACTTTCTGTAATAAGGGTGGTATCATCTGTGTATCTGGAGTTATTGATATTTCTCCCAGCAATCTTGATTCCAGCTTGAGCTTCATCTAGCCCCACATTTCACATGATGTACTCTGCATATAAGTTAAATAAGCAAGGTGATAATAAACAGCCTTGATGTACTGTTTTCCCAATTTGGAACTAGTCCATTGTTCCACATCTGGTTCTTTACCCACATAAAGGTTTCTCAGAGGCAGGTCAGGTGGTTTGACATCCATTTCTTTCAGAATTTCCCAGTTTGCCATGATCCACACAGTCAAAAGCTTTAGCGTAGTCAATGAAGCAGAAGTAGATGTTTTTCTGGAATTCTCTTACTTTTTCAATGATCCAATGGATGCTGACAATTTGATCCCTGGTTCCTCTGCCTTTTCTAAATCCAGCTTGTACATGTGGAAGTTCTTAGTTCACATAATGGTGGGAATTTCAAATGTGAAAAGAAGAGGGACAACTAGAGAGAGAGGATTAAGCAGTAAATGAAAACGGGACAGTGTCGAAAAGGCAGATCCAAAAGGCAGGCTCAGACACAAACAAGAAAAACATCTGTGGAAGATAGAACTAATTTCGAACATAGATAATTAAGTGAATCTGAGGCCACTCTTCCTGTCCAAGCAGCAGGGAGCTCTCAGCAAGCTCCTCCCCTCCCAGCCCAGAGAGGAATCCTGTGCCCTAGGACTGCACAGTCACTGCCTGGTCCCTGGAGTCAGCGCAGGAGATGCACTCTGTTTGTTTCTCCTGCTTTTAGACATTTTAGTCACTCTGCAGGCACCACTACACAAGAGCCCTGTACTACTGCTACTTATATATACTACTGCCCCTATATGAGAACCAGTCTTACGATATCTGTAACGCACTCTACTTAAGAAGAAAGGAGAGTACCTACAACATTCTGGGAAGACTGCCAGCTTTGGCACTAAGAAAGTTAAATATCACCTAACTGGAGCACAGTGACACCAAATAAAAGGAGGCATTTTACAAAAAACCCACCGACAACTGAAAACAATTATTTGTCCCCAAACCTTGATTCTTCGGATGCTGACGATGGCCTCTGACACCTTCTCGATGGCCATGGGGAAGTAGAGGGTGCTCGAGAACCGCAGAGCCTCGATCAGTGTCACCACCACAAACACTTGGCTGGCTGTGATCAGGTTGTCAAGGAGCTCATTGGTGATGAAGGTAACGAAAATCATGATTTTGCTGACAGCAAAAAACGATGCCAAATTCATGCCCCTAAGGTAGGAACTTTTTAAAATCTTGGAAATTTCCTCCCTGAAAAGGAGAGAAAGAAAGAGATTTTAAAAGCGTCGACATTCAAGTCTTCACAGGGAGACACTACACAGTGCATATCCAGGGCTCCATCCCAAGACCAGGACCACACACTTCATCACCACTTCACTCTTCCAACTAAACAGAGGCTTAGTGTCACATTTTAAACACTTTGGGTCAACTGGACTGGGTGTGAACATTCTTTCAATAAGCATTCATAACCACAAGTCCTGGGCCAAGCTCCCAACTGATGACAGAGAGAAACAGTCCATCCCCTCTAGGAGCTCATGAATTTGTGGGGAAGAGAATAAGACACCCCAAAATTGTGAGGCACCAAGACATTAGACAGAGGCAGGCACCATGGCCCCTATGGAAGCACATGTCCTGGATGTTGTAAAAAGTGCTGCAAGGAGCACTGAGGTACATGTGTACAGAGCATATGCCCAGTAGAGGGATGGCTGGGTCATATGGCAAATTTATTCCTAGTTTTCTAAGGAACTTCCAGCCTGTTTTCCATAATAGTTGTGACAATTTGCACTACTACCACAGTGTAGGAGGGTACTGTTTGTAGACTTTTTGTTGATGGCCATGCCTACCAGTGTGAGGTAATACTTCATTGTAGTCTTGATTTGCATTTCTCTAATAAAGAGTGATGTTGAACATTTTTTCATGTGTTTATTGGCTATCTGTTTGTCTTCAGAAGCATACATGATTTTTTCTTTAAGCAGATTGTAAGTGGAATGGCAGGTTAAAACCACATTTCCCCTCTTCCACTAAACCTTCCTGCCACATGTGAGGTATGGATTTCATAGTATTTAAGCTCATCTTCATGTGAAAACTTGGTAAGACTTCTAATTTCAGTCAGTAAAAATAGAGGGGAAAGTACAAAAATATGGTGTGATATGTACAAAAACTTACCTTCTCAGTTATGAAGGTGAATTTAAAAATTTATTTGTTAAAACATTGAAAGCATTTTGTAGACTAGGAAATAAAGCATGAAAATATAGAGTGAGATATATATAGATATATATAGATATATCACACACTTACCTTCTCAATCTGGTAATAAGGTCTATAAATGACTTTTCCCAAGCATTCATTTTTACTGTTCTGATGCCAGTTATGACTTCACTCATGGTCCTGATCCTGTCGTCTGTGAGAGCTGCGGTCTTACTCCTGAGGGGACAGACGTGAGATGAGCTTCAGTGACCACAGCCCAACTTTCCTCAGCAGCAGCAGCAGCAGCAGGGGGCACAGGGAGAGACCAGGGATCGATGATTCCCTACAGCTCTTCTGTGCTGACATCACAAGAGGACCTTCTCCTCCAAGTGCAAATACTTCTAGGAAGTCAACCATTCAGCCTAATTCAAGGATTAACTTGGAGAACTCTCAGTACTGGCTGAGGAAGACCTGAAGTAAGTCAGGTACAAACTCCCCACCCAAGGAGGTCGTGGTTGGGCAGGGAAGACAAAAAGACACTGAATCTAACGGGAAGACAGTGTCTGTGCTGTGATAAAATAGGAGTGAAATGCTGGGGAGCAGAAAAGATAAGGCTGTTAATTCCACTGGGAAAGGAGAGAAAGAGCTTCAGAGAGCTGGTAGCACTGGAACAGGGCCTTGAAGGGTAAGGAACATCTCTTCACAGCAAGTCAGGAAAGGGAATTTCAAATAGACAAAAATATCACTGTAAAATCACACACACACACAGAAAAAACTCAAGGAAAAAAAAACTTCAAACACCACAATACCTCCATCACCTGACAACCTGGACAATGACCCACCTCCAACCCTCTGGGACCTGCTTCAGGTCTATCTCAGCACCATTAGGCCCTTCATCACCAGCCACTGTTCTATCACATATGCTGCTTGGACAGTGGGGCTGTACAAAGACAAAGTTAATTAAGACTGACCTTGTCCTTGAGGTACATACAAGTTAATGGAAACATTGAATTAAAACCAAGACATGAACATAGATACCTGAAAATTGCTCTACCACAATCATAACAAAAATACATGCAGCTAAAATTGAGCCTATAGGATTATTACTATTTAATAATGCTTAAATAATTTCAGTATAGATAGCTTCTGTTCAAGGACACTCCACTTATGCAGTATGGTGCTGGGAGAAGCCAGTGAGTACAGTCACCTTTCCCTCTTCAAGATCAGCCTGCAGCTTAGGACTGGGGCCTCCACTGGCTAAGCCTGAAGGGTCTACAACACATGCAAAGAAGAGACTAGAAAAGGCATTGGTTTTGTTTTTGAACAGAAGCATTAAGTAAATGGTGAATGCTACCAGGTACATATGACCTAGTTTTTAAACCAGTGTTTCTCTTACCTTAGTGATGAAAACAAATTTCCAACACAACTTTGCAAAAGCAGAAGAATAACAAGAACCGCCATCCCAGCAAGACATGATATTCCTATTTCCATCCAGAGCAGGGCGGTCACTGCGACAGCCTGCAGTGGCCCCACCCACAGGTAGTGCAAGAACGTTGTTACCTTAAAAGAGAAAGACAAAGACTTCTTAGGACTGTATACGATAAAACCAGTAGGACAGAGTGTAGAACAATCTGTTCTGAAGGAACAGACAGGAATCTAAACAGAAATGATCTCAGTGAGTTTTACACCTGATGAAGCAGAAATCCAAGCATCCACCCCAGATGATGCTGTTCTGGGGCAGCACAGGGCCGGCCTCAGGTACATGCCAGGAGAACCTGATCAGCAGCAATGAAGGAAGATGTTGATTTTGTCCACAATACAGATGAGCTCAGGGCTTCCCCAAACTCTTTCTGTCCCAAAATTCAGGCCCCATCTCCCCAGAAGAACCTATATTATGGTACCTACCACACTCTCTGATAATTACTTGTATATTTACCTTCCAGACAGGCTGTGGCCTTTCCAGGGTGGAAATTAAGGCTTATTCATCCTTCAAATTAAGTAGAGGCCTTACATTATGTTTGATGAATGAATAATTGAAAGAGAAGTGAAAGTGTAGTTTCTTATTCATGTCTGACTCTTTGCAACCCCAGGGATTGTAGCCCACTGGGCTCCCCTGTCCATGGAATTCCACAGGCAAGGATACTGGAATGGGGTGCCATTTCCTTCTATAGGGACTCTTCCTGACCCAGAGATAGAAACCAGGCCTCCTGCATTGCAAGGGGGACTCTTAACCACCTGAGCCACAAGGGAAGCCCCCATACTTAAAGGTCAGGATCATCCAGGAAAGAGAAGTGGTCTATGCACATCTGGCCAACAGCTGCAACACCCTGGTAACGTGATCTGTTCATAAGGTCAGTGTGAAACAGGTATGATGGGACAGCGGAGGGGAGGCTGTGTTTGGCTGGGGACCACCCACTTGGCATATTCCTCAAAGGTTCTGTATGCAACAGGCACTGAGCAGGGTGCAGGAGAAAGAACAATCCCTGCCCACCAGGCCTTCATCATCCAGAGGAGGAGGAAGACAGTACAGCAACACCAACACCACGTGCCAAGAAGGGCCGCTCCAGAAGGACCACAGGAACACTAACCAAGCTGGGCAAGAACACTGCTGCCTGTCTATTACTGACGTATGTTGCAGACCTTGTCAGGAAAACAAAATCCTCATCTACAGAACAGCACATATTATCATTTCTAAGTTGCACACAGAGGAAATGAGGGTTGGATAAAGAGAACCTTTGCCTTGCGTCCTCAACAGAACCCTGGCCGACACCAAACCCTGGCACCTGGCCGCCCAATAAGCTAAACCCAGTGAGGAGGATGGGAAATGGAAGAGGATCCCTCAGGGGCAGCTCACCTGATCAAACCTGTTCACATCATTGGACAGCAGGTTGACTATCTGGGCTGTGGTGGTCTTCCCCATGGCCAAGCTACTCAGGCAAAGTGACTGAAATGAGAGAAAGATACAGAGAATTGGATTTCTACAGTGACATCAAGTCAGTCTGAGAACATAGCAAAATGGAGTGCATTTTCATGGGGTCTTGTGTGGTGTCAGAATGAGCAGGACAATGCCTGAAAGCAGGGCTCTAGAGACCCATGTTCATCCTTAGATGATTCAGTCTGGCAGCAGCCCTGCCTACAAGGACAGCAAAGGGAGGAGCAGGAGACAGAAGCAAAACCTTCCACCCTGTTTCTCAATGAACCTGGACCTGCCTGAAGGATAAAGGAATATAGATTTAGACTTAGGGGTCAACTAAAGCAATTTTGAGCCAAAAACTAGACAGCATATTAAAAAGCAGACATCACTATGCCAACAAAGGTCCATATGTTCAAAGCTATGGTCTTTTCAGTGGCCATGAACAGATGTGAGTTGGACCATAAAGAAGGCTGAGCACCGAAGAATTGATGCTTTTGAAATGTGGTTCTGGAGAAGACTCTTTAGAGTCCCTTGGACAGCTAGGAGATCCAACCACTCAATCCTAAAGAAAATCAACTCTGAATATTCATTGGAAGGACTGATACTGAAGCTGAAGCTCCAATATTTTGGCCAACTGATGCCAAGAGTTGACAAATTGGAAAAGACACTAATGCTGGGAAAGAATAGGGCAGGAAGAAGAGGAGAAACAGAAGATGAGATGGTTGAATGGCATCCCTGACTTGATGGACATGAGTTTGAGCAAACTCCAGGAGATATTGAAGGGCAGGGAAGGCTGGTGTGCTGCAGCCCATGGGGTCACAAAGAGCTGGACGGGACTGAGAGACTGAACAACAACAAGATGAGAGTGAAGAGGCCACCTCAAGGAAAGAGATTAGGGGACTCAGACTATAAATCTGGTCAGTCATTAATTCCAGGTGTGACATCATTTAAACACTTTGGTCTAAGTTTCCTCATTCTAAAACTAACCAGTGCAATATTCAAAACACTAATCCTGTGAGGAACCTGTGTTCTTAATGCCATTCTGCTGACTTTACAAAAAGCACAGCCTATGCTGTATGATTCCTTCATTTGATAAAGAACTCTAAAAAATTCCCTAGAGATCTGAGGAACCTGAACAAATCACCTTGAGCTGTTTCAACAGACCACCAGCTGGAGCCATCAATCCAAAAAAATGTCATGGTTTATAAAAATGTTCCATTTAGTCCTCAAATTAAACAGAAAAATCAATG
>SJYR01003354.1:11561-24619 GCA_006410655.1 Kobus ellipsiprymnus | reverse complement strand
CTAATGCAATGCTCTCAGGAACCAGCAGGGCACACACAGCAGGTCTGCTCAGCTGGTCCCCTTCTGCTTGGCTCAGTGCCCCCTCCTCCTCTCCCTTGCTGTGTGGTCCTCAGTGTTTGCTCTCAACTTACAGTATCTCTGCCACCAGCAGCCACTCCTCAGCCTGCTTTTGGAGCAGAAGTGAGGAACACATGGAAGAAAGGGTTGGAAAATAAATGCAAAGACCACTCAGCTCTTGGGGAACCAGCCCTGAGTACAGGCACAAAGCCCACTTTGGGACGCAGAGGATTCTGTTTACTTCCTGCCCATCAGCTGAGCTCCAAAGTGAAAATTTACACAAATATGTGTCTTCCTATAGCCTCTACTGACCCAGATAATCACGATGGTGTGATCACTCATCTAGAGCCAGACATCCTGGAATGTGAAGTCAAATGGGCCTTGGAAAGGATCACTATCAACAAAGCTAGTGGAGGTGATGGAATTCCAGTTGAGCTATTTCAAATCCTAAAAGATGATGCTGTGAAAGTGCTGCACTCAATATACCAGCAAATTTGGAAAATTCAGCAGTGGCCAAAGGACTGGAAAAGTTCAGTTTTCATTCCAGTCCCTAAGAAAGGCAATCCCAAAGAATGCTCAAACTACCGCACAATTGCACTCATCTCACATGCTAGTAAATATTCAAAATTCTTCAAGCCAGGCTTCAGCAATACATGACTCATGAACTTCCAGATATACAAGCTGGTTTTAGAAAAGGCAGAGGAACCAGAGGTAATATTGGCAAAATCTGTTGGATCATGAAAAAAGCAAGAGAGTTCCAGAAAAACATCTATTTCTGCTTTATTGACTATGCCAACACCTTTGAATGGGTGGATCACAATCAACTATGGAGAATTCTTCAAGAGATCAGAATACCAGACCACATGGTCTGCCTCTTGAGAAACCTATATGCAGGTCAGGAAGCAACAGTTAGAACTGAACATGGAACAACAGACTGGTTCCAAATAGGAAAAGGAGTACGTCAAGGCTGTATATTGTCACCCTGCTTATTTAACTCTTACTTAATATCATGAGAAATGCTGGACTGGAAGAAACACAAGCTGGAATCAAGATTGCTGGGAGAAATATCAATAACTTCAGATATACAGATGATACCACCCTTATGGCAGAAAGTGAAGAGGAACTAAAAAGCCACTTGATTAAAGTGAAGGAGGAGAGTCAAAAAGTTGGCCTAACGCTCAACATTCAGAAAACTAAGATCATGGCATCTGGTCCCATCACTTCATGGGAAATAGATGGGGAAACAGTGGAAACAGTGCCAGACTTTATTTTTTTGGCTCCAAAATCACTGCAGATGGTGAGGGCAGCCATGAAATTAAAAGACATTTACTCCTTGGAAGGAAAGTTATGACCAACCTAGATAGCATATTGAAAAGCAGAGACATTACTTTGCCAACAAAGATCCATCTAGTCAAGGCTATGGTTTTTCCAGTGGCCATGTATGGATGTGAGAGTTGGACTGTGAAGAAAGCTGAGTGCCAAAGAATTGATGCTTTTGAACTGTGGTGTTGGAGAAGACTCTTGAGAGTCCCTTGGACTACAAGGAGATCCAACCAGTCCATCCTAAAGGAGATCAGTCCTGGGTATTCATTGGAAGGACTGGTGTGGAAACTGAAATTCCAGTACTTTGGCCACCTCATGTAAAGAGTTGACTCATTGGAAAAGACTCTGATGCTGGGAGGGATTGGGGGCAGGAGGAGAAGGGGAAGACAGAGGATGAGATGGCTAGGTGGCATCACCGACTCGATGGACATGAGTTTGAGTGAACTCCGGGAGTTGATGATGGACAGGGAGGCCTGGCGTGCTGCAATTCATGGGATTGCCAAGAGTCAGACACAACTGAGTGACTGAAATGAACTGAGCTGATAGCCTGTACCTAAAACCAAGACAATCAGCAAAAGTGGCCTTGGAGAAAGGTCAGTGATTAGACAACGCCAGTCATTTCTAAGTATCCCAGGAAAAGGACATAAACCCTGTCCACTCCTCTCCGCTCAGGGGAAGGGAGTGAGCGAACCCACTGAGGCTCTTCAAGGTCATCCCATTTACACACCAGGTTGTGAAGACCTCATCTCTCACAGAGAAGCCCTGACGACCTGGGGAGGTGGTCTCTGTGTCTCTGGTCCAGGAAGAGTCTTCAGGCCCCTCCTCTCCACGCTGAAAGCCCTGGACAGGCGGAGACCTGTTCTCCCCACCCAAGGTCCCCATGGGAGTGCATACAGGGTCCAGAGTTCTGGGAACTCGCTGGCTGTTCTGCTCTAATTATGGGTGACCTGAAAGTGCTCCAGGTTAAACACTAGACTGGTATTTGCTTCCCCAAGCATTATGATCACTCCTCAATTCTCACAGGACAGAGGTTTCACACTTTGAAATCCTAACCCCAGAAGCCTCACCCTGGACTGGCATCACACTGCCTCTTCCCACTGGTGCTGTCAGGAGTGCCTGTGCTGTGGTTGGTCACATCACTGTCTGGGAACCATGGGTAACCCATGAGTCATCCTGTGCACCAGAGGAATTAAAAGAGGGCAGGATGTCAAAAAGTAAATGTGTTCACATTTTAGAGAATCCTGAGCTGAGTTTAGATCTTCCACTATCTAAAACTATCACCACTTAGGGATGGTAATGAGGGGAAGGTTAAAAGGCTCCTGGTCTAGCTGAATACAGCGTGATGTTGCTGCTGGCGTCAACATCCTAGTCAAATCTGGGACCCGGGGGACATGGTCACCTGAACCCTACCCTCATTTAGGATCCCAAATCTGACTTCCTCCTCCAGGAAGTTCTTAGCATCCTATTTATTATCTTTAGACAAAGTTCAGGATGCATGTGTCTGACACCATGAATACAAAGCTCTAAAGACAAGCCTTTTTGACCCTGGACAAGCTCTCAGTCATTGAGATGAACAGGCTCATAAGTCAGAGTGCCTGAAGTGGAACCTCAGTTTGCTCTTTATGCTCCGTGTGACCAGGCATCCTATGTAACCACTTGGACTGTGTCCTCTCTTCTAAAATGAGGGTAATATGAAACCTACAGCTTCACTGAGTTAGTCCAAGGAATAAAAGTGATATTACACATAAAGTGCCCACCGCAGTTCCTGATACATAGCGTATTTTGAGTACTTGCCATTGTTCCTACTGCACTACTGATAGTACTGTTGCTGCCGCCGCCACGACTACTGAGTAGGAGCCCCTGTTACTGCTACCGGAACTTCCAGTACTACAGAGGACGAGCTGCCTTGTTTTCAAGGTCCTCGACTCCCCACTTCTCTGCCATGACAGCCCCACAACAAGCCTGCTGAAGGAGGGGCCGGGGCTCTACCAACTGACACCTTCCACAGCCCCAGGCCTGGCCTTCCTGGATCCCCAGCAGGAAGTATTACTGGGGCTGGACAACTGTGAAATCAACACCACCCCGCCCTTCACAAGGCACTGCAGTATCTCGGTGGTCAGCACCCTCTCTAAGGTGGCATTCTGCCCCACATACCTGTCCCCACCCTCCAGCACAATGGTCAACACACCTTTGTCATCAATGAGAACTCCATCTCCCAGGACCACCCAGTCACCTGGGAGCTGACAGAGTCTCTGTCTCTGCAGTTGTGTGGGGTGGACTTCACCTGCCCAGCTGCCCACTGCCCGCAGGGCCCTTCAGTACAGCACAGCCTTTAAGCAAGAGCCACACCACCCACCTGTAAACCACCTGGCCCACCCACCTCACCCCCAACACAATGGACTAAGGATGGCTCACATCTTCTCCACCTAAAACACCCCTTTCACAGAAACTGCCTCTTCCATCCCTCCTGCCCTCACACACTCACAGGCCACCCATGTCCCTAAGGCAGCACTAACGGACCATGGAGAGCATGAGCCCCCCAGGGGGGTCTGCAGCAGACCTCCAGCAGGCTCAGCCAGAACAGGGGGCTGACGGCAGAGTGTCCCCAGGTGGATTGTCCTCTGGGGGGTCTTGACCCAGGATCTTCAGGATCATGGAGGTCACTGACCTCACAGCTTTCTGCCTCTGGTTTGCTCTGCACATTCCCTCCTACACCCTCTGCCAGTGCCAGGCTACCAAGACTCTCCCTTCAACCAGCAAACCACCCTCACAGCCAGGACAGGAACCAGCACAGATGGTGCATGGATTCTCCACAATTCATGAGGAAGCTGGAGCTCCTCCCCACAGGGGCTCTGGCCTGGATGACCTGGCCCACGGGGAGGGCGCAGCTCAGGGAAGGGTGTGCTCTTGGAGCTCTGGCAGCTCCCCCCAGACTCAGGGCCCCACGTTCTGTTACACAGGAACAGGAAAGGCGACAATCCCTTTTTAGGAAACCATTTGTCAGATGTGTCCTGGGCAAGTTACTTGCTGAGCAACAATTACTTGCTGAGTGACTATAAAATATCTTATGTTTTGGGCTCAGGTCCAAGTTTACCTCACCCAAACCAGGAGGCACATCTTTCTTGAGGTTGTAGGATCTTCTCTTTCTCAAGGATCACTTTTAGCATTTATATCATTTATTGAGCACTAACAATGTCCTAATATGGTATAAAAGGTGTTTTCTCTTCAGTGTCATCCTTCCACAATACTATGTTTTAACTGGTTGAAAGAAAAACATTAGCTTGGCAAAAAGTTCATTTAAGTTTTGCCATAAGCTGTTATGAGAAACCTGAAAGAATTTTTTAGCCAACCCAACTGTAATCCCCTGGAGCATTTGTCTTATAAGCACCTGTCCATTCTGAAAGTGAATATAACTGCTAAACTACATCATGATTCACAAACAAGTTTTATCCTCTGACCTTAAACCACTGTCCTCTCTCCCCACCATCTCATCCATCACAGTACTGATCTGCACACACTGAGAAGCAATGCACAGTATGGAAAAGCTTTTACCTCAAGAAACGTAAGTAGTCCCAAAACGAAATAGCATTTCCAGTAACACTTGACGATTGCTTTCATTAAAGAAGGCTCCCATGCGTCTTTCTTGGCTCTCAAAACTTCTCGATCCCAGTACCTGTGATGAGAAACAAAGCACAGTGAAGAAGAGCCCTGCTCAGTAAAACGGGGGCGGGCGGAGCAGAAGACAGGCCTGCACTACAGGGCGCTCTGCAGCTGCCCCATAGATGCTGGCTAATGGGTCACAGGGCGCCTGAAGGATGAGCAGTGTAGACCGAAGCACCAGAAAACAGGCCTTGAGGTAACAGTTCCAGTCTCAGGAAACAAGTTCCTGCCAAGCTTTGCTGGACTCACAGCTCATGAGCAGCTCATGGGGGCAGACTCCCTCCTCAGGGGCCCCACCTCCAGGGACAGAGCTTGGCCTCCAGAGCCATGGCTTCAGGCTCCCTCCAATTGCACAGATGCACAGGGAACATGGGCTCCCCCAGCCTCCAAAGTGGGCTAAGCCTGGGGTCAGCCTGACGGAGTGAGTGTGCAGTGTCAGGGGAGGAGGCTTAGGAGAACCCAGAGGAAGCAAAGCCCCCACAAACCTTTAGCCCCACGTGGAAATTCTCACTTTTCCTCCCCTTTTCCCTGATGTCTGTGCTCACCCTTGCAGCTCTTCACCAAGGTTCTGCGAGCGATCTTCTGGAAGTACTGAGTACAAGTCATCTTGTTTTAATTTCCGTTCATAACCAATTTTAAACAAGGGGTTTAGCCACCTGTTAAAAATTAAAAGGACAGCGACAAATATCTAAATTACACAGCTCTAATTAGAATCCTATGGTGATGGGCTTTGTTTAAAAAAAAACTATATTTTAGATATATAGAGATATGGTGGAATAATTAGATATGTGCTTACACACTCACACACAGACACACACACACTCCCTAACTCTGTAGGCTGAGAGGCCTGGAAAGCAATGACACACTGATAGCAAAGAGCATTCTAGCCCTCTGATCTTGGAGTTTTAACATACACAATTATAATTTTTCTTGTGGGAAGGACTTTTAAGGTCTACTCTCTTATAAGCTTTCAAATATTCAATAGAATAGGATTAACTATAGTCACGAGACTGGACATTACACCTTCATGAAAGTGAAAGTCACTCAGTTGTGCTGGACTCTTTGCAACCCCATGGACTATACAGTTCATGGAATTCTCCAGGCCAGAATACTGGAGTGAGTAGCCTTTCCCTTCTCCATGGGATCTTCCCAACCCAGGAATCAAACCCAGGTCTCTCGCATTGCAGGCAGGAATTCCATGAACTGTATAGTCCCTGGGGTTGCAAAGAGTTGGACACAACAGAGGGACTTTCACTTTCATGAGGATGTAATGTGCAGTTTGGTGACTATAGTTAATCCTGCTGTTTAACTTATTTTATAATGGAAGCTTGTGTCCTTTGGTCCCCTTCACCAAGGTCTTGGCTTTTTAATATCTTTTTTCCCTGAAAGGAACCAACTGAAGAAATGGCTGGTTCCAAGGCTGGGGCTGTGTGTGTCAGCACTGATAATTCTTTTTTTTTTTTTTACTCTAATAGAAGTGTCTGACATGAAGCTTTGGAGACATCCATGCCAAAGACATCCATCTCCAGTGAACATGTGACAGCTACACAACGAGATAAAGAGCCAGGCCACCCCACCCGTGAAGCTCCCGCTTTAGAAAGCTCTGTTTGACCTGATAACAGACCACCTCACTGACTGCTTGCTTCTCCCTTCCCGCACTTTAATTCCTGCTCTTATTTTTTAAATTCATCAATAAAGAGTGAACCTTTAAAATCCTAGACACCCCACTCTCAACCTCAAAAATGTAGAATCCCAAGTCCAAGCTTGCTCATGAGCTCTCTCTCTCTCTACCCAGGGCCTCGCTGTGTCACCTCAGGGATGCCTTGTACTCTCCAGGACATGTGAGTGATACACCTTGGCATTTCAAAGTTTCCTGATGGTTGTTGCGCCAACACTATTGTTTCTTCCCTTTTTTTTTCCCCATGTGTGAGTTGGTGTCTCATTGTGGTGCATAACTAACACAAGATATTTAAGCAACTATATGCCAATAAAAATTAATTCTAAAAACATGAGCTATAATTTTAATTTTAAAAAAAGTGTGCATACGCAGATATGCAAAGATTTCTAGGGGAAAGACTAAGAAATAACCAAAATATCAGCAGATAGGCCTAGCTAATAAAAACAAATCCTTATTCCTTTCTTCTTGCACATGCTGTCATGTCCAGCTCTTTGCGACCCTATGGACTGTAGCCCACCAGGCTCCTCTGTCCATGGGATTCTCTAGGCAACAGTAATGGTGTGAGTTGCCATTTCTTACACAGGAGAATCACCCAAGATTCTTACACCCAAGAATCGAACCTGTATCTCTTGCATCTCCTGCACTGGCAGGTGGATTCTTTACCTCTATGCCACCTATCTGGGAGGCCCTTCTTCTTCTATAGTTTTAAGTTTTTTTATAGAAATAGAAAAGATATATATTCTTTTCTAAAATTCACAATTACCAATAGTCAAAATGTATGCTTTCTCTTAGGCTCTATGTGCTACCTATGCTGTGAAAAGACTAAAACCCCAATACAGTCATTTGTATAAAGTCAGTAAGCTAGTTATTGGCATCATTTACAAGTTGGGAAAGCAGATGAAATGTGAGAAGAAAAGCAAATACCCAATGAGAAGATGAAAATTCAGTTTTTCTCTACAAGGTGGGCCTTGTCCTCTGGCCAGTATTTCCTGCCTGGGCTCATTTCAACTTTCCCAGGACAGCAAGTAGGGGACACGAGGAACTCACGAGGGTACCTCAGACTTTACAAACAAGATGGCAATTGTGGTCACCAACCAGCTTCACAAAGTCTGGACCTCTTTTATTTATTTATCTTTTATTTTTTATATCATTTTTTTAATTTAAATTTATTTAATTGGAGGCTAGTTAGCAATGAAGGAACAATGCCAATGGGAGGAGTGGCTTAAAGAAGAAGCCAGCCTCCACCTTCCATCAGAATCACCTGGAGCTTGTTTAACCCCACCCCCACCATTTCTAAACTTACAGAACTGGTCTAAAAGGACTGGAGGCGGGGATTCACGAGCATCATCTTCAACAGCAAGAACTTTAAGAACTTCCTTTGAGAAACTCCTGCCTACAAGATCAAAGATGTGCTTGCATTTGCCTTCTCTCTGCATTTAAGAACAAGTATCCAAAGAGAAGCAGCTCAGAATAGCAGTTACATGCAGGGCAACACAGACTCGGGAGCCAGACTC
The DNA here is from genome assembly GCA_006410655.1 of Kobus ellipsiprymnus. Taxonomy (NCBI): domain Eukaryota; kingdom Metazoa; phylum Chordata; class Mammalia; order Artiodactyla; family Bovidae; genus Kobus; species Kobus ellipsiprymnus. The sequence goes on along the minus strand of SJYR01003354.1, from coordinate 16,387 downwards.
CTGGTTTGGGATCCAACTTTCACTATTAAGCTGTGTGATGCAGGCAAGTTACTCAAACTCTTAGAATTTGGAGGAGAATGGATACATGTACAGGTATGACGGAGTCCCTTTCCTGTGCACATGAAACTATCACAACATTGTAAACTGAATATACTCCAATATAAAATAAAGTTTAAAAAAAAATTACTCAAACTCTCTGCTTAAGTGACTTCACATGTAAAATAAGAGGTAGTAGCTCTTCCAATTCAACAGGAAAATTGGAAATGAGGGTCTACCCAAATCAATGAGAAGTCCTCATCTTCCCATTTCCATACACACACCTTTTGAAAATCCACAAATAGAACACCCCTGGAGAGTTCCTTTCCCTGCCTGAAGTTAAGGAGAGGTGACTCTACTTTGGTATCATTTACAGTTGTTGCTGTTTAGTCACTCAGTCATGTCCAGCTCTTTTGCAACCCCATGGACTGTAGCCTGCCAGGCTCCTCCGTCCATGGGACTTCCCAGACAAGAACATTGGAGTGGGTTGCCATTTCCTCATCTAAGGGATCTTCCTGACCCAGGGATTAAGCCCACGTTTCCTGGTCCTGGTCTCCTTCTATGGCTTTACTACTGAGCCAACCGGGAAGCCCACACCCATGTTTTTCCTTCTTGACCCTCTTTCCTTAAAGGCTACCAAATGGCCAAGAGATAAAATTATACACACTGAACACACCACCATCAGAACAAGCATAGAAGCTTCGGTTTCCTAGGGATCCCCAAGGCCCTTCCATATTAAAAAAAAAAAAGGGAAATGTCAGAATTTGTGGGAAAGATGAATGGATTAGTGTCCAGGAACAAAAGATATAAAAATCACTCAAGTGTTATTAAACCCAAAGGTTCCGCTCCACCTAGTTAGTGGTCCCAGCTACCAGATGGAAAGCTTTAGTTAAGAGCTTCATCTCCCTGAGCTGCTTTTCATCTGTAAGTTTCCTCCCAGCTCAGGGACCTTTCAGTGGTTTCAGGACCAGAGGACTCCTGGGCAGGACCACTTGAATCAAGACCCTGCACTGCTTCTGGAAAGGCTAGAGATACAGATAAGACCCCACAGGCTTCAGGGATTCCATCCCTAGGGTGACTCTCAAAGGTGGAAGCAAAAACATTCACAGTCAGGAAAGGGGCTGGTCAAAAGCATCCTCCAATCCTCTCAGTGTATCCCAGATAAAAGCAAAATGGGTTCAAGAATCATACCCCCCTTCATTAAATAAAAAACAATAATGTTCTTACACACATGAAATGTGTCACAACTAGATACCAGGATGTACAGTGAGAGATGCACATGGAGAGAAAGAGAGAAGGAGGGAGACACCGTCACAGACACAGGGACAAGGGAGCCCAGTGCAGCTGGAACTAAGCTGTCACCCAAGGAATGTGGGGAAAGGTGGGGCCATTATTGGAAGATGGCAACAGGAGCAGAGCACTAATTAGATAAAGGAAGCTGTTCAGGGCTGTTTGCTTAGTGGGGAAAGGGTGCAAATTAGTTTAGAACTATGAATCCAGAGCTGTCCTGAGGAAGCCTGCTAACGATGGAGGTCGGGGGTCCGGTCCTTCTCCCCCTGGCGGTGACCCTCCCTGCCTCCTGCTCCCGCTGCCCCTCCTGCTCCCAGGGACTAAAGAGACTGACTGGGCAGCGAGCTGCAAGGCAGGGAGACCCTGAGCCTTGCCACCAGGTCCCTCATGGGTCCTGTTACCCCTTCCCGCCGCCTCACCCAGAGGGCGCAGACAGGGACCCCCGCGGCCGGCGTAGGGAGATTCCACCCGCTACAAGCAGCCATCGGAAAGCAATCCCTCGCCCTGACCCTCGACCCTCAGCCCCTGCAAGGCTCAGCAGGCTCAGGCACTGGCCCTGAGGCGGCGGGGTGTCTCAGCCCAGGCGGGGCTCACCAGGAGAACAGCCTGGAGCAGAAGTTCGCGTCCTGCAGTGGGTTGGGCTTCTCCTCCGGGGACATCGGCCGCATCTTGCCGGCCTGGACCCGCGCGGGTCGGGGGCGTGGGATGGGGGCAGCCAGAGGCAACACACAGGTGTGAGGCGAGGCCGCAGGCGCCGCTGATGGAGGAGGCGAGGGAACCGTTATTTCCCTGTCTCTTATACACATCTAGATGTGTATAAGAGACAGCTTCTCCTCCGGGGACATCGGCCGCATCTTGCCGGCCTGGACCCGCGCGGGTCGGGGGCGTGGGATGGGGGCAGCCAGAGGCAACACACAGGTGTGAGGCGAGGCCGCAGGCGCCGCTGATGGAGGAGGCGAGGGAACCGTATGGCACGGGGCGCAGGACCCCAGGCGCCCAAGGTCCTGCCCTGGCTGCAAACTCTACCAGAGGGCGCGCTCTGAGCTCGGACCCCCACACAGAAGGTGGAGAGGGAGGGGCAGGCTGCAGCAGAAACGCCCCTCAGCTGTGGTGAAGACCTAGAGAAAGCTGGCAGAAGGAGATAGCAGCCTGCCCTCCAGGCACCCTGCCCTCATCAGGACCAAACAAGGGCGCTGTGGGAAGGTTTCCAACTGGAATGGAGCAGGACCCTGGTGGGCCTTCCTGGGAGAGACCCCACCCCACCACGAGATACCCTGAGCTAGTGGCCAGTACTGGTCAGTGGAAGTGAGCACAGAGGACGGGCACAAAGCTGCCAGGCTACTGAGATGACAGCCCCAGACTCCCTAGTGTCTGTTCGAGGCTGGCCCTGAGGAATCCTGTTTGCATAAGAGAAGGGAAAAGGAAAGACCACAGCACATTCTTCTCCTGGCATGAAAGACAGTTACGCAGCAGGGGACTGAGACACAGAGAAAATAAATAAGCAAGAAGTCAACGTTTACTTTATCCCTTAAATAAATTTTAAATGAGCTAATAAGTGAGTATCAGTGTAAGAGAGAAATGAATTTCAAACTTTTTTCCCATATGTGAAGCCCATATAATATATGTGAAGAAAAATACATTCAAAAGTATTATTCTGGAATGAATAAACAAAGTGTGGTATAAACATACAATGGAGTATCATTCAGCCTTAAAAAGGAGAGAAATTGTGACACATGCAGCCGTGGATGAACCTTGAAGACTCTGATGTTCTGACTTGTAATTAGAGTACCTATTTAGTCTTCATGATGTTGCTGGCACAGAACTCATAAAACCCTTAGGTGCTCTAAGATAAGAGTGAAAAAGTATCTTCTGATAATTATAACAAGCCCCTTTCAACTACATCTGAGTTTCAGTGAATGCATCTGTTTGTCAGAAAAACCAAACACCTGGTTAAAGGGTTGGTTTCAGCCCCACCCCCCACATCCAGGGAGGAGAGGGACTGAAAACAGTTCAACCACCAATGGCCAATGCTTTAATCAACCTTGCCTAAGTTGATTCTGTGCTTCTATGAAGCCTCAATAAAAAACCAGTAGGGTGGGGATCACAGAGCTTCTGGGCTGATGAACATTTGCAGGTGCTGGGAGGGTGACTCTCCTGGAGAGGGCCTAGAAGACCCTGCCCCTCCCCCAACCTTGCTTTCTGCATCTCTTCCATCTGGCTGTTCCTGAGTTGAATCCTTTTATAATAAACTAGTGATCTAGTTCTTTTGGAGAAGGCAATGGCAACCCACTCAAATACTCTTGCTTGGAAAATCCCTTGGGTGGAGGAGCCTGGTAGGCTGCAGTCCATGGGGTCGCAAAGAGTCAGACTCAACTGAGCAACTTCACTTTCACTTTTCACTTTCATGCATTGGAGAAGGAAATGGCAACCCACTCCAATATTCTTGCCTGGAGAATCCCAGGGACAGCAGAGCCTGGTGGGCTGCCGTCTATGGGGTCACACAGTCGGACATGACTGAAGTGACTTAGTAGCAGCAGCAGCAGCAGTGATCTAGTTGAGTAAACTGTTCTCCTGAGTGGTAAGCCTCTCTAGAAAATTACCAAACCCAAGGAGGGGGTTATGGGAACCCTGATTTATGATCAGTCCATAAGAAGAACAGGTAACCACCTGGACTCATGACTGGGTCTGAAGTTGAGAAGGGGAAGTCTTGTGGGACTGAGTCCTTAACCTATAACAAGGTCTAACCGTAACTCCAGGCAGATAGTGTGAGAATTGACTTAAACTGCAGAACACAGTTGTGTCTGGAGAGTTGGAGAATTGGTTAGTATTGGTTAGTACACACATGGAGTCCAGAAGTACTGAGTCACCAAAAGGCAAATACTATGATTCCAGTTATGTGAGGTGCCTCAGTTCAGTTCAGTTCAGTCACTCAGTTGTGTCCGACTCTTTGCGACCCCATGAATCGCAGCATGCCAGGCCTCCCTATCCATCACCAGCTTCCGGAGTTCACTCAGACTCACGACCATCGAGTCGGTGATGCCATCCAGCCATCTCATCCTGGGTCGTTCCCTTCTCCTCCTGTCCCCAATCCCTCCCAGCATCAGAGTCTTTTCCAATGAATCAACTCTTTGCATGAGGTGGCCAAAGTACTGGAGTTTCAACTTCAGCATCATTCCTTCCAAAGAAATCCCAGGATTGATCTCCTTCAGAATGGACTGGTTGGATTTCCTTGCAGTCCAAGGGACTCTCAAGAGTCTTCTCCAACACCACAGTTCAAATGCATCAATTCTTCGGCACTCAGCCTTATTCACAGTCAACTCTCACATCCATACATGACCACAGGAAAAACCATAGCCTTGACTAGACGGACCTTAGTCGGCAAGGTAATGTCTCTGCTTTTGAATATACTTTCTAGGTTGGTCATAACTTTTCTTCCAAGGAGTAAGCGTCTTTTAATTTCATGGCTGCAGTCACCATCTGCAGTGATTTTGGAGCCCAAA
>SJYR01003353.1:160618-178945 GCA_006410655.1 Kobus ellipsiprymnus | reverse complement strand
TTTATTTTTTCTTTCCCCCCTTTGCTCTCTATCCTGTTCCATTAGTTTAGGCGAAAATATCACATACTCTTGGTAACACTAGCTTTGTTTTAAATTATGATATCTGGGAGCATTATAGATCCAACTTTCATCTTTTTTTCCCCCTCAGGATTTCTTTGACAACTCAGGTCTCTTGTGGTCCAATATAATTCTTAGGAATTTTTCCCAGTGCTGTGAAGAAATGTCCTCAGTATCTTGATAAGGTTTGAATTAAATCTGTAGGTTTCTTTGGATAATATATCCATTTAAATAATATTGATTCTTTCAACCCAAGAGTATAGTTTTTTTTATTTCTATAAGTCATCTTTAATTTCTTTTATCAATGCTTGCAGTTTTCAATGTATAGTATATACACCTTCTTAGTTAAGTTTATTTCATGTATATTTTTCTGTGATTTAGAAACTGTTCTTTTCAAAATTTCCCTTTCTGATAATTCATTATTAGTGTATACAAACACAACGATTTCTGTATATTAATTTTATATCCTGAAACCTTGTTGAGTTCATTTATTTGTTCTAATAGTATTCTGGTAGAAACACTAAAGTTTTTATACAGAATTTCATATCATATGCAAATAATGAAATTTTTACCTCTTGTCTTCCAATTTGAGCCATTTTATTTCTTATTCTTGCTTGATTGCTGTGGCTGGGACTTCCAATACTTTGTTAAATGAAAACAGTGAACATGAAAGTTTTTGCCTTGTTCCTGAATTCAATGAGAAGTCTTTCAGCATTTGACCATTGATTATTGAGCTGGTTATGGGGCTTATTGCATGTGCCCTTGATTATGTTGATATATTCCCTTTATAATCAGTTGGAAGAGAGTTTTTATTGTGAATGGAGGTTGAATTTTCTCAAATTATTTTTCTGCATCTATTGAGATGATCTTGTGATTTTTATCCTTCTTTATGTTACTGTGATATATCACATTGATTTCTGGATATTGTACAATACTTGCATCACTACAATAAATCTCACTTGATCAGTGTATGATCTTTTCTATATATCACTGAATGTAGTTTGTCAAAATTTGGTTGAGTATTTTTGCATTTATATTCTTCGGAGATATTAGCTTGCAAACTTTTTTTTCTGCAATGTCTTTGTCTGGTTTTGTTATCAGGGTGATAGTGGATCCATAGAATGCCTTTAAGTATGTTCCTTTCACTTCAATGGATTGGATTAGTATGAGAATGATATGTATGAGTTATCCTTAATATGTTTGGTAGTATTCCCCTGTGGAGCCATCTCATCCTGGAGTTTCATTTCCAGGAAGTTTAATTTTTACTAGAGGTGTTATTTCACTTCTAATGATCAGTTTGTTCAAATTATCTATTGCTTTTTGACTCAGTATTGGAAGGCTGTAAGATTCTAGAAATTTGTTCATTTCTCTAGGTTGTCCAATTTGTTGCCACATAAAAGTTCTTAGCATTTTCCTATTTTTATTTGTATTGCTGCCATACTGATGGTTATTTCTCCTTTTCCATTTCTTAATTTGGACACTTGTCCTTGGGAGGGATCTGGATTTGGACAAAATGTTTTGTCAGTTTTATCTTTTCTTAGAAAAATAAAAAGCTCTTAGAAGATGGCAGAGAAGTAAGACGGGGGTATCACTTTCCTCCCCACAAATACATCAAAAATACATCTGCATGTGGAACTGAGAGGACAACAGGTAGGAAGGCCAGAGGTCCCTAAGCATCAGGAGGAAATAAACTGCAAGTGGCAGACATTTTTTTTTTTTCCTTCTCTACACAGAATTAAAAGAGACTTCTTGTAATTCTATGTTGATGACACCTGGTTCTACCTTGAGGTAATCAATGTGGTTTTCTTATGGAAATGCTTTTCTTGAGCTACATTAATGAACCTATACATTTCTTTGGAATTTGCCTTTCTTCAAAATGGTTCCACCTAAGACTAACTTTTTGTTCTTTTCTCAAACTTTGGGTTGATAACGGCTGAACAAACCAGTATTCATATCAATTGTTTTATACCAGGGGGATGACACAACTCATGCCATCATATCTCAAAAATGCATATTGTGAGTGAAACACCCTCAGCTTTGAGGTGTCTCTCTTATCTGATTAATAGCTTTCTAAAAGACATTACTTTGCAGACTAAGGTCCGTCTAGTCAAGGCTATGGTTTTTCCTGTGGTCATGTAAGGATGTGAGAGTTGGACTGTGAAGAAGGGTGAAGAAGGCTGAGCGCCAAAGAATTGATGCTTTTGAACTGTGGTGTTGGAGAAGACTCTTGAGAGTCCCTTGGACTGCAAGGAGATCCAACCAGTCCATTCTGAAGGAGATCAGCCCTGGGATTTCGTTGGAAGGAATGAGCTAAAGATGAAACTCCAGTACTTTGGCCACCTCATGCGGGAGTTGGTGATGGACAGAGAGGCCTGGCGTGCTGCAATTCATGGGGTCGCAAAGAGTCAGACACAACTGAGCGACTGAACTGAACTGAACAAATATAAAGCACCTTTCTAAAAACTAGTAAGAGGGCACTCTTTCTGTCCCCTTCTGATGTCTATGTCAGAAGCTTTCCATATCTCTATTATACTTTAATACAATTTTGATACACAAAACTCCAAGTGGTCAAGCCTCATCTCTGGCCCCATATCAAATTCCTCTCCTCCAGAGGCCATGAACCCCTTCATAACACACAGCTTGTAGCAGCAACCTTTCATCTCAGGGGGCTCATCTGGGATCTTCAAGACAAGGTAAGGACACTCAGAGCTCTAGCTCTTTGTTCTCCTAGTAAACACATTTTCTGCTGTACTTTAATAACTCCATGGTGTGCCTGTCTATGTGAAAACAGCATGAATGAGACATGGAATTGGCCATGAAGCAATCATTGAGCCATGTTCTGCAATTTTGCAATGTTTTACAATGACTGAAGGCAGACAATGCCAAGAGGCACCCATTGTCCCTGCAAGGGGAGTGGCCAGAAATGGGCAAAGTGTGTGGACTGAACTTTTTTTTCTTAGTCACTCTTCCTGGTCTCTTTGACCATTTCATAACTGCCCAAGGAACTAGAACTAATAACCAAGCCTGTCGGATCACAGACTTTCAAAGGACTTGTGATCCATGCTGTTGGTTGTTTTATCATGCACTGCAGACAAAAGCACGTTCAGTAGCTAGGTGGAGCTCTAGCTCCAAGAATGTCTCTCAGGCTAGAAGTCGCTCTCTAAACTAACCTGCCTCAGTGGCTAGCGACATGAAAGTGAGTCTTTATCACAGCTGAGCCTCCAATCTATGTGGATAGGAACACTGCTGGTGACCATGAGGTTTTTGAGGACACCGATCGGGAATCCCAGGATCTGGTCAGATTGGAAGTGCAATGGGCTTCTTCCTTTGGTAACGCTAGTTCTTAGTGGGCCAGAGGTGGCTTTGGAAGGATTAGCCCTAATATAGCTTGAGGACAAAAATCACTTTTTCCTCATGGCCAGACCTTCACCACCTATTTTGCTATCACATATACTGGTGTGGTGACACTCAAATGGAACATCTTGGGTTTTATGTTTGCCCTTTTGTGATTTACCCATTCTATTGTGGTCAGGAATATATTCAGGACTGTGCACAGGCATGCAGCAGACAGGTGTTTTTTCTGGAAGTCTTAGCTTGGGAGGAATTCTGGAAGGCTACTCTGTTGCACCCCAGGTGGTATCAGAGGAAGAGCAGAAGTCAGACAAAGGGTTTAATGGTGAGGAACTGGACATCAATCTGGTATGCCACCAGGTCTACCCCTGGTGCATCACCCTGCCTCAGTGGTAGAATGGTGAGGGACAGTAGTGGGACATCTGTGTCAGTAAGGGACAAGTTAACTCTAGCCAGGAAAGGAAGTTTAGGTGGAAGACCTATCTCCACCACCACCTAAAGCACGGAGAGATGCCTCTGGCAGAAAAGGCTGCTGGATGCTGCTTTTCTTTTTTACAGATGGAAGCTAACAATTTCAGCCTCACTGCCTTGAACTGCATCCTGAAAAATTGGGATAAGTTTGACCCCCAGAGCTTAAAGAAGACATGCTTGATCTTCCTATGTGATACTGCATGCCCAAGGTATCCATTGGAGGATGGTGAACAGTGGAGAGTTGAAGGGTCTCATAATTATAATACTGTCTTACAATTAGACTAGTTCTGCAGAAAGCAAGGGAAATGGCTAGAAGTAACATATGCATTTCCTTTTATTTCTCTCTGTGAGACATGCCAGATTTATATCATAAGGATATACATTTGGGTGTGAAACCTTCAGCTCCCTCCTGTCCTCCTACTTTGCCCCCATATACAGGGTTTCCAACTGAGCAAACTGAAAGTCAGGGCACCCCTCAAGAGAGGGTTTCCTCAGTCTCAGTAGAAAATCAAACTGAAATTCAAACTGCTCCAGTCTCAGTAGAAGTCTAAACCCCAGTCTCAATATGACCTCAGACTACTTTGTTTTCAACTGAAATTCAGCCAGTTGAAGTAAGAGAAACTCAGACAGCTAAAACTAAGGATGAAAAATACAGGATGAGACAGAGGACAGGAGACAAAGAGATGAGGAAAAACAGGCTTCTCCAATATATCCCTGGGAACATATGCAAAGGGCAGCCAGAGAGGTTGAGGAACAACCACACAAGCTGTTGCCTCTCCATGAAGCAACTAACAAGAAAAATAATGAATCTATGAGAGTTAATAAGCCCTTTTCTTATCAAGAAATACAAAGAATCAAGGAAGATCTTGGAGACTATTTGGAGGACCCAGAAAAATATATTAGAGCCTTTAAGTGTGTTACTCTGCTGTGTGACCTTACTTGGAAGGATATGATGTATATTCTGGGGCAGACACTAACTCCTGACTCAGAAATTCGAGTTTTGGAGAAAACTATTGCCTATGGAGATGAATGTCTTGGTAATGAAACAGCAGGAAAGAGGGAGGATGAGATAGCAACCCTTCCTACTCAGAAGGCTGTCCCAACTATAGAAACAGACTGGAACTATAACACGGCTAAAGGAAGGTGGGATCAGAGTCATTTTTTTAGATGTATTCTTGAAGGACTCAGGCGAGCATGTGCTAAGACTTTAAACTATGCCAAATTGGCAAAAAAGAACAGGAAGAGAAGGAAGCACCTGGTAAATTCCTACGTAGACTGTGAGAAGCCCTTCACAGATTCACTGAGATTGATTCTGAAAGTGAAGAGGGGAGATTGATCTTAAAGAATAGATTTCTCACTCAGTGGGGAACAGATATCCACTGTAAGCTACTAAAACAGACATATGGACCAAATCAGTCTTTAGATAATTTGTTGCAACTGGATCAGACAGTTCATTATCAGAACCATTCTGAGACTGCTTGAGAAAAGTGCCCAGAGGAACCCAGGTGGAAAGGGGGTGGATTTGCTATTACTGTGGAAAGGAGGAGCACCACAAGTGGGATTGTCCTCAGGCTTCTAAGCTGCCCCTGGGTCCATGTCCTGTCTGCAAAGGACCACACTGGAGGAAAGACAGCCCCCAGAGGCATAGGACCCAGGAGTTGGGCTCTCAGGATAATCAGGACTGAAGCTGTCTGGGGATCCCCATACAATTTCCTATCCTAACTACTCCTGAGTAATCACAAATATTAATAATAGGGAGCCAGTCAGTCGATTTCCTTTTGGACACTGGGATAATTTACTCTGTGCTTACTGAAGCCTCTGGTCCACTTTCTCCCTGATCCACTACTGTAATGGGACTGTCTGGATGAGCCAAACATTATTATTTCAGTTGTCCTTTAAGCTGCAACTGGGACTCTGTGTTGTTTTCACATGAGTTTCTGATCATGCCAGAGTCTCCCTCACCCCTTTGGTGGAGGGATATACTGAGCAAGCTGCATGCCTGTGTTTTCATGAATATTCTCTTTCTCTCCCATTGGTTGAACAAAATATAAATCCTAGAGTGTGGGCTAATGTAAAAACTAGGTTGAACACAAAATGCTATTCCTGTTGATGTCAGGCTCAAAGACACACATATTTCCACATCAAAAGTAGTATCCTCTAATACCTGAGATTAAAGAAGGGTTAAAGCTTATCATTGGAAATTTAAAGGAGCAGGGGCAATTAATTCCCCATAACAATTCATGCAACACTCCTATTTTGGGTGTGAAAAAGTCAAATGATAAATGGAGACTAGCTCAAGATTTATGAATAATAAATGAGTCTGTGGTCACTTTACATCCTGTGGTGCCTAATCCTTATACTGTATTGTCTGAAATTCCTAAACGACCCAAATAATTTTCAGTAACTTATTTAAATTGTGCTTTCTAGTCTATACTATTGGTGAAGGAAAGCAAAATTTTATTTGCCTTTGAAGACCCTACCCAGCCAGCTTCTCAGTTAACCTGGAGAGTTTTATTCAGAGTTTGTCATGGGATCTACAAAACTTTAATAACCCCGAGGCATTAGTGTTACAATAAATAGATGATATTCTGCTCTGTGCTGAGGCAGAGAGAGCTTGCTCACAAGCCTCAGCAGACTTTGTAAACTTTTTTGGCTGGCTGTGGTTATAAGTCATCAAGGGAATAGGCTCAGCTTTGTCAACAATCTGTTAAATATCTGGACCTAATCATATCCAAAGAGACAAGGGCCATAGGCCCTAAGCAAATTAAGCCTATACTAAATCATCCCCTACGTATATAGCTCAGCTGATAAAGAATCTTCCTGCAATGTGGGAGATCTGGGTTCAATCCATGGGTTGGGAAGATCCCCTGGAAAAGGGAATGGCTGCCCACTCCAGTATTCTGGCCTGGAGAATTCCATGGACTGTATAGTCCATGGGGTCACAAAGAGTTGGATACAACTGAGTGACTTTCACTTTCACCTATGACTTTAAAATAATGAGATGATTATCTTAAAGCTACTGCCACATTTGGATTCTGGGTTATGGGGACCTTGCCCAGCCTCTATATATTCTTATAACTGAAATTCAACAAGCCCAAACTGACAGGCTGGTTTGGTGTCCAGATACTCAAAATGTTTTTAAGGCTCTTTAAACTTCTCTCCTGCAAGCTCCTATTTTGAACTTGCCCACAGGGTCAGAGTTTAATTTGTTTGTCACTGAAAGAAAAGATATGGCCTTAGGAGTTACGACACAGCCCCAAGGGCCTCACTAGAAACCTAAAGGATACCAGAATAGAGAATTAGAAATAGTGGCACTTTGTCTAGAAGTAATTCCTGATATTGCCTTATTAGTGCCTGAAGCTCTTAAGTTCATTAACGGGTGAAATCATACTGTTACTGACTTCTCATGATGTGAGTGGAATCTTAAACTCTAAAGTTAATATTTGGATGACAAGTCTGTTTTCTCATTCTGAGTTTCCAATCCTTCCCTGTAAATAGGTTCATCACTATAATTTTTCCAGATTCCAGATATATGTGTTAATATAAAATATTTATTTTTCCCTTTCCGATTTACTTCACTCTGAATAACAGGCTCTAGGTTCATCCATCTCACTACAATTGACTTAAATCCATTCCTTTTTATGTCTGAGTAATATTCCATTGTATATATATACCACAGCTTTTTTATCCATTCATCTGACAATATGCATCTTGGTTGATTCCATGTCCTGGCTATTTTAAATAGTGCTGCAAAGAATATCGGAGTATGTGTCATTGGGGTTTCCTCAGGGTATATGCCCAGTTGTGTGATTGCTGGTTCATATGATAGATTACTCCTAGTTTTTTAAGGAATATCCATATTTTTCTCCATAATGGCTGTATCAGTTTGCATTCCCATGCACAGTGCAGGAGTGTTCCCTTTTCTCCACATCCTCTCCAGGATTTATTGTTTTTAGATTTGTCCATTCTGAATGGTGTGATGTGACACCTTATTGTAGTTTTCATTTGCATTTCTCCCACAATTTGTGATGTTGAACATCTTTCCATGTGTTTATCGGTCATCTACATGTCTTCTTTTGAAGGAAAGTTATGACCAAACTAAACAGTATATTAAAAAGCAGAGATACTAAATCCTTTGCGAGTTGCTTCATTTACAAGTATTTTCTTCCATTCTTATGGTTGTCTTTGAATCTTTTGTATTGTTTCTTTTGCCATGAAAACCCTAAGTTTATTTCAATTCAATTCAGTTAAGTTTATTTCAGTTCAATTCAGTCGTGCCTGACTCTTTGTGACCCCATGGACTGCAGCACGCCAGGCTTCCCTGTCCATTACCAACTCCCAGAGCTTGTGCAGACTCATGTCCATCGATTTGGTGATGCCATCTAGCCATTTCATCCTCTGTTGTTCCCTTCTCCTCCTGCCTTCGATTTTTCATATTATCAGGGTCTTTTCCAATTAGTCAGTTCTTCCTATCAGGGGGCCAAAATATTGGAGGTTCAGCTTCAGCATCAGTCCTTCCAATGAATGTTCAGGAGTTCCTTTAGGATGGATTGGCTTGATATCTTGACTCTCAAGAGGCTTCTCCAACACCATAAGTTCAAAAGCATCAATTCTTTGGTGCTCAGCTTTCTTAATAGTCCAATTCTCACATCCACAGGTGACTACTGGAAAAAACATAGCTTTGACTAGACAGACCTTTGTCAGCAAAGTAATGTCTATGCTTTTTAATATGCTGTATTGGTTGGTCATAGCTTTTCTTCCAAGGAGCAAGCATCTTTCAATTTCCTGGCTGCAGCCACCATCTGCAGTGATTTTAGAGCTCCCCAAAATAAGTGACCTTTCCGGATGTGTGCTCCTCTTGCAGCACAGCCCCAGGACCAGCTGAGTCCCTGTTGGGGGACTTGTGGACCCAGTAGGGGAAGGGGAGGTTGAGTCCAAAAGATAAAGTAGCATTGACATATATACACTATCATGTGTGAAATAAAAAGATGGTGAGAAGTTTCTGTATAATTCAGGGAGACCAGCCTGGTGCTCTGTGATGATCTAAAGGGAGGAAATGTGTGAAGGGGATGGAGGCCTGCAAGGGAGGGTATATATGTATAATTATGGCTGATTCAAGTTATTCATAGAAACAAGCACGATATTTTAAAGCAAACATCTTTGACAAAGGAGGCAAGAATATACAATAGATTAAAGAAAATCTCTTTAACAAGTGGTGCTGGGAAAACTGGTCAACCACTTGTAAAAGAATGAAACTAGAACACTTTCTAACACCATACACAAAAATAAACTCAAAATGGATTAAAGATCTAAACGTAAGACCAGAAACTATAAAACTCCTAGAGGAGAACATAGGCAAAATACTCTCCGACATAAATCACAGCAGGATCCTCTATGACCCACATCCCAGAATATTGGAAATAAAAGCAAAAATAAACAAATGGGACCTAATTAAAATTAAAAGCTTCTGCACAACAAAGGAAACTAAAAGCAAGGTGAAAAGACAGCCTTCAGAATGGGAGAAAATAATAGCAAATGAAGCAACTGACAAACAACTAATCCCAAAAATATACAAGCAACTCCTGCAGCTCAATTCCAGAAAAATAAACAACCCAATCAAAAAATGGGCCAAAGAACTAAACAGACATTTATCCAAAGAAGACATACAGATGGCTAACAAGCACATGAAAAGATGCTCAACATCACTCATTATCAGAGAAATGCAAATCAAAACCACAATGAGGTACCATTTCATGCCAGTCAGAATGGTTGTGATCCAAAAGTCGACAAGCAATAAATGCTGGAGAGGTTGTGGAGAAAAGGGAAGCCTCTTACACTGTTGATGGGAATGCACACTAGTCCAGCCACTATGGAGAACAGTGTGGAGATTCCTTAAAAAACTGTTGGTCTCTGGAGGTGCTGGCATGCACACTGCACCAGGCCAGCCCCCACACTGCTTCGATGGAGAGGAGAGGATGCCAACCACCACGTGGTGTCTCTTCAAGGCCCGTGTCTCACTGGCACTCTTGACCTATTTACCTCTGGACAGTCTTCCTCCTCCCCATCCAAACAGAATCAACACTAGGACATCTCTCTGGAAGACTTGGATGATAATGCTGCCTAGGAGTGTGAAAATTGAAATAGTAATGTGCAAGGGAAGGCGCTGCTGAATTCTGGAAATGTGTCAACTGCTGGAGAGAATCCTCCATGATCACAGATGTGTAAAGGGAAGGTGATATGATGGCAGAGGAGTAAAACGTGTGGCCATCTTCTGTGAGAACTCAAAAATTACAACTCTCTGATGAACAACCACTGACAGGAGAATGTAAGTCTGAATCTGTGTGACACCATGGACTGCAGCACACCAGACTTTCCTGTCCTTCACTATCTCTTGGAGTTTGCTCCAACTCATGTACATTGAGTCAGTGATGCCATCCAACCATCTCATCCTCTGTTGTCCCATTCTCCTTCTGGTCTCAATCTTTCCCGGCATCAAAGTCTTTTCCAGTGAGTTGGCTCTTCACATCAGATGGCCAAAGCATTGAAGCTTTAGCTTCAGCATCAGTCCTTCCAAAGAATATTCAGGGTTAATTTCCTTTAGAATTGACTGGCTTGATCTCCTTGTTATCCAAGGGACTCTCAAGAGTCTTCTCCAGCACCACAGTTCAAAAATATCAGTTCTTCAGGGCTCAGCCTTTATTGTCTAATTCTCACATTCATACATGACTACTGAAAAAAAAAACATATATTTGACTATACAGACTTTATGAGCAAAGTGATGTCTCTGCTTTTTAATATGCTGTCTAGGTTTTTCACAGTTTTTCTTCCAAGAAGCAAGCATCTTTTAATTTGACGACTGCAGTCACCATCCACAGTGATTTTTGAGCCCAAGAAAATAAAGTGTTCTAATTTCATTTTGTCATAGTTAGAACTTATGCTTGATATAACTTCTATCCTCATGAGTTTGTAGAGGCTTGTTTTGTGACCCATTATGCTCTCTATTCTGGAGAAAGTTCCATGTGCACTTGAGAAGAATGTGTGTTCTTCTTTTTATGGATAGTGTGTCTTGACTTATATCCATTAAGTCCATCTGCTCTAATATGTAATGTAGGACTTCTGTTGTCTTACCAATTTTCTACCTGAATGGTATGTTCACGGATGTCAATGGGGAACTAAAACCTCCTACTATTATTGTCTTATTGTAAATTCCTCTCTTTATATTTGTTAGCATGTGATTTATGTATTTAGGTGCTTCTGTATTGGATTTGTGTATGTTAACAAGTGTAATAACCTCTTTTTTTCTTATTGATCCTTTCAGCATTATATAATATCTTTCTTTGTCTTTCATTATATCATTGGCTTTAAAGTCTATTTTATCTGATATGAATATTGCTATCTCACTTTCTTATTTTCATTTGGATCATATATCATTTTCCATCCCCTCGCTTTCAGTCTGTGTGTTTTTCATTCTGAAATAAATCTCTTGTAGGCATATTATTGGATCTTGCTTCCTTATCCAATTAGCCACCCTATATCCACTCCAATATTCTTGCCTGGAGAATCCCCTGGACAGAGGAGCCTAGCAAGGTACAGTACATAGGGTTGTAAAGAGTCAGACATGACTGAAGCAATTTAGCATGCACACACATCTTTTGATGTAGCATTTAGTTCATTTATATTTAAGGTGATTACTGATAGGTATGCGGAGAAGGCAATGACACCCTACTCCAGTGTCCTTGCCTGGAAAATCCCACGGACGGAGGAATCTGGCAGTCCATGGGGTCGCTAAGAGTCAGGCACGACTGAGCGACTTCACTTTCACTTTTCACTTTCATTCATTGGAAAAGGAAATGGCAACCCACTCCAGTGTTCTTGCCTGGAGAATCCCAGGGATGGCAGAGCCTGGTGGGCTGCCATCTCTGGGGTTGCACAGAGTCAGATACAACTTAAGCAACTTAGCAACAGCAGCAGCAGCAGCAGCAGCAACTGATATATATGAACTTATTTCCATTTTGGTACTTGCTTTCTGATTTGTTTTTGCAGTTCTTTTCTATTCTTCTTTTAGTTTCTTTCTATATGGTTTGATAATTTTCTTGAATGGAATGCTTATGACCCTTTCTCTCGTCTTTCTGTTTACCTGTTGTAGGTTTTTGCTTTGTAGTTACTATGGAGTTTAAGTATGTTTACCTGTAGCTATGTTTACTTGTTTTAAAATAATAATCAACATCAATCATGTTCTCAATGATCTCATTTTTTACTCCTATCCACTACATTTTGTGTTTTTCATGTTCTAGTTTTATACCTTCATGCTTATGCTTTTACTGTTTCTTGTAGATATAATCTCTCCTACATTTTTTTTGTTGTTGTTTTTAATCTATTTACTAAGTTTTTAAAGTGAACTTCAAGCCTTACTATATATTTGACTTTCCTATTGGGATTTTCCCTTTCTATACATTCTAGTTTATTTTCAACTTAGAGAAGACCCTTCAACATTTCTTTTAGGGAAGGTTTATTATTGATGAATTATTTTAATTTCTGCTTGTCTGAGAAATTGTTTATCTCTCCTTTTTCCTAAATGATAATTTTGTTGGGTAGAATATCCTAGGTTCAAGGTTTTCACTTTTAGGACTTTGAATATATCACGACATGCCCTTTTGTCCTATTAACTTTCTGTAGAGAAATCAGCTGATAGAGTTATAGAGACCCTCTTGAATATGACTCTTTGCATTTATCTTGCTGCATATAGCGTATACTCTTTATCTTCAATTTTTGCCATTTTAAGTATAATATGTCTTGCCATGGGTCTCTTCGGGTTAATTTTGTTTGAGACTCTCTGTGTTCCCTATTCCTGGATATCTATTTCCTCAGGACTTTGGTTTGGGAAGGTTTCAGCCATGATTTCCTCAAATACATTTTTAATTCCTTTCTCTTTCTCTTCTTCTGGAACATTTTACATAATCCCATAGATCTTGTATCTTGCTTTCAGGTTTGTTTGTTTGTTTTCATTTGTTTTTCTGTCTGGTCTTTTGATTACATGATTTTATTTTTTCTCTTTCTGATCACTTACTCCTTTTGTGTCTTTCAATCAGCTATTCAATGTTTCTAGATCACCTTTTATCTCAGAATTTGAATTATCTATTTTTTATTCTGTCATCTTTATAGTTAAGAATGTCTTAACTATATGATCTGAGTTTATATCGGTAATCTTTCTAATTCAGCTAACATTTTTATTACCTCTTTTTGGAACCCAATGTCTCATAGACTGACAATGTCTGTTTCATAATTTAGTCTCACTTTTCTTTTTTCTCTTACTCTTTTAGTTGGGATTCATTCTTCTGCCTTTTTATTTTACTCAACTTTTTTGTCTCGAATTTAGGTGAAGTTTGTCTATTGTGGTCTTGAAGGTGTGCATTTATCTGGGAGTGTCCTTATGTCTACCACATGTGTCCAGTATCATTATGGCAAAACCGGTTTTGATGTGGACCCCAGCTATGTCTTTCCTCAGGATATGTTAGCCACTATCACCTTGACAGTGAGTGTAGCTGGTGTTGAAGGATGCAATGTCTGTGCAGAGTGTGAGGCAGGACTTCCTCTTTACTCCATAGATGTTGCCAACCTCTCAGTGTTGGGTTCTGCTCCCTACTTACTATAGCAGAAACACTGAGGGCCATGCTTGAGCTGACTTTCTCTCTTCTGAGTGTGTTTTCTGCCTCAAAGAGTGGAGTGTTGATGTAAGTGTGGCTTATGCACTCACAGAGGTCTGATGCATTGCCTGTATAAGTATTTGTATCTGCACTCCAAGATGTAGTTCAAGGTTGTATCATTCCTCCTGTTCTGGTCTTCTCTGATCTAGTGCAAGCTTGTGGCATGGCGTGTGTAGGATTGCAGCATTTGCTAGGCTGGGGCTGAGATTCAGGGCATTGTGGTGCAAGTAATTGAAGTGGCTACAGTGCTGTCTGAGATCTGGGCTGCTTCTGTGGTGTTGATGGAGTCAGTACCGACATTGGCTGCTGTCACCCCACCTGAACAACATCCCAGGACTCCAGCCATCCCTCTGTCCCTAGATCACATCTTTTCCTAGGATCTGTCTTCCTTAGACCCATCACCAACCTGTGACTTGTGGGTGGGTGGGACCAGAATGTTTTTTTTTCAAATGGGAGCTGTGAGCAAGGTGTGGAGGTCATTAGTGCTTCTTGAGGTACCACTTGAGTAAGTGCCAACAATGGTCACCACTGATCCATTTGATCATACATCAGGTCTCTAGACTGTCTATGTGTAGCTAGGCCAAATGTTTTTCCAGGGCCTGTGTAGCACAGGCCCCATGCCAAGCTGCAGTGTACAATAAGTAGGCCTGAGTTATCCATTCCTCTTAAATTGGAGAGTGAGGTGAGGTGGCAGTCACTAGTACAAAGTTGTCTCCACCCTGTTTATTGTCAAGCCAGCACCCTCATATTATGGAAGTGGAATTTAGCCTTCTCCATCACTTATATCTATTCAAGCAATTCTTCTAGCAGCTAAGGGGTTTGTATCCTTTGCATAGTACCCCAGGTCTGGGCCATGTAGTCTTTGGCTCAACCTGGTCACTCTCTGATGATCTGCCTTTGCATACTTTCTCTTCCTTTCAGATCCTTTCCAAGAGCAGAAATCCCAATCCTATGTCCTTTTCCTTCCTACCTAGTTACATGGAAATCTTTCTTGCAGCTTTGGTTGTGTAGGAGTTTTGCCATTTTCATCTTTTTTCCCATGATAATTGTTCCACATGTAGATGTAATTTTGATGTGTTCATGGGAGGGAGGTGCAGTTCATACTCTCCCACTTCACCATCTTGATACAACACCCTCTTCTTATTTCTATTATACATAGTAGTTTTTATCTCTTAATCCCCTACCTCTATCTTGTGCCTCATCTATACATTTTCCCTTTGGGAACCACAAGTTTCTTCTCTATGTCTAGAAGTTTCTGCTCTTATGAAGTAGCTTGTTTTATTTTTAAGATTTCACATATAAGTGATAACATACAGTATTTGTCTTTGTCTGATTCACTTCACTAACTACAGTAACATTCAAGTCCATTCATGCTGTGGCAAATGGAAAAATTTCATTCTTTTTATTGCTGAGTCATATGTGTGTGTGCATGCACGCACGCACACACACACACACACATATGGCTTCCCAGGTGGCGCTAGTGGTAAAGAACTCACATGCCAATAGAGGAGACATATGAGACACAGGTTTGATCACTGAATCAAGAAGATTCCCTGTAGGAGGGCATAGTAACCTACTCCAGTATTCTTGCCTGGAGAGCCTGATGGATAGAGAAGCCTGTGGGCTATAATCCATAGAGCCACAAAGAATCAGACATGACTGAAACAACTTAACACACATGAACCGATGCATGTATCATAGCTTATTTATCCAGTTACCTGACATGTGCTGTTTTCATAGCTTGGCTGTTAGAAACAATACTGCTATAAACTTTGAGGCACATGTAACTTTTAAAATTATTAATAGTTTTTGTTTGTTTGTTTGTTTGTTTCCTTCAGGTAAATACCTAAGAGTGGAATTGCTAGACCATATGGTATTTCTGGACACTCACAGACAAGTCTGGGTAAGTCCCTTATGGGGTCACTGCTCCTTTCTCCTGGGTCCTGGTGCACACAAGGCTTTGTCTGTGCCCTCCAAGAGCCTGTTTGCCCAGTCCTGTGTAAGTGCTATAATCAAATCCCACTGGCCTCCAAAGTCAAACTCCCTGGGGGTTCTCAGTCCCTTTGTCAGATCCCCAAGTTGGGAAATCTGTTGTGGGTCCTAGAATGTTCTTAACAGTGTGAGAAATTATTTCATATAATCCTTCTGCAGTTTGTGAGTGGTTGTGCTTGGAGGCTTTATAGTGGGATTAATGGCAACCCCCTTCAAGAGGACTTATTCCACATACTATTACTGAATGTTACTATAGTTAGTGAAATGAATCAGACAAAGACAAATATTGTATGTTATCACTTATATGTGAAATCTTACAAATAAAACAAGCTCCTTCATAAGAGCAGAAACTTCTAGACATAGAGAAGAAACTTGTGGTTCCCAGGTCTGCTGCACCCATAGCCCCTGCCCCCATGGCAGGACACTCCTGACCCATACGTCTGTAGGAAACACACAAAGGCAGGTCTGGCTCAGTCTCTGGGAGGGTCTCTGGGTCCTGGTGCACACAAGGTTTTGTTTGAGCCCTCTGAGCATCTCCGGCTGGTATGGGGCTTGATTCTAAACAGAATTTTGGCCCTCCTACTGTCTTGCTTGGGCTTCTCCTTTGCCCTTGGACGTGGGGTAGTTTTCCTTTTTTTTTTGGGGGGGGGTGGGATCCAACATTCGCCAGTTGATGGATGTTCAGCAACAAGTTGTAATTTTAGAGTTCCTGAAGGAGAAGATGAGTGCAAGTCCTTCAAATCCACCATTTTTGTGTAGTCTTGTAGTCCATAAGGAATTGTATGTCTTCGTAGAATGGTTAAACTTCAGCACCTTCAGCATTCTGGTAGGGGCATAGACTTGGATTACTGTGATATTGAATTGTTTGCTTTGGAAATGAACTGAGATCATTCTATCGTTTTTGATAATGTACCCAAGTACTGTGTTTCAGACTATTTTTTGGCTATGAGAGCTATTCCATTTCTTCTAAAGGATTCTTGCCCACAGTAGTAGATATAATGATCATCTGAATTAAATTCACCCATCCTGGTCCATTTTAGTTCACTGATTCCTAAAATTTTGAGGTTCACTCTTGCCATCTCCTTTTTGATCACTTTCAATTTACCTTGATTCACAGACCTATCATTCCAGGTTCCTATGCAGCACTGTTCTTTACAGCATTGGACTTTACTTCCATCACCAGTAACATTCACAACTGAACATTGTTTATGCTTTGGCTCCATCTCTTCTTTCTTTCTGGAGTTATTACTCAACTCTTCTACAGTAACATATTGGACACTCATTGAGCTGGAGAGTTCATCATTCAGTGTCATATCTTTTTTACCTCTTCATACTGTTCATGGGGTTCACAAGACAAGAATACTGAAGTGATTTGCTGTTGTCTAGTGGATGATGTTTTGTCAGAACTCTCCACCATGACCTGTCCATCTTGGGTGGCCATACACAGCGTGGCTCATAGTTTCATTAAGTTAGACAAGGCTGTGGTCCATCTGATCAATTTGATTATTTGACTGTGATTGTGGTTTTCACTCTGTCTCCCCTCTGAAGGTTAAGGATAAGAGGCTTATGGAAGCTTCCTGATGAGAGAGACTGACTGTGGGGGAAACTGGATCTTGTTACAATGGGCGGGGCTGTGCTCAGTAAATCTTTAATTGATTTTTAAATGATGGGTGGGGCTGTGCTCTCTCCCTTTTGTTTGACCTGAGACCAAGGTGTAGTGGAGGTAATGTAGATAATGGCGACATCTTTCAAAAGGTCCCCTGCAAGAATTGCTGCGCACAGTGTCCCTGATCCTACCACAGGCCACCGCCAAAGCATGCCTCCGCTGGAGACTACTGGACATTCACGGACAAGTCTTTAAGAATAGGAAGTCAAGAGATATGTTGAGTAACAGGCAGATTTGTCTTGGAGTACAAAATGAAACAGGACAAAGGCTAACATAATTTTTCCAAGAGAACACAATGGTCATAGCAAACACTCTCTTCCAACAACACAAGAGAAGACATTTCAATACTGAAATCATATTGATTATATTCTTTGCAGCTAAAGATGAAGAAGCTCTGTAAAGTCACCAAAAACAAGACTTGGAGCTGACTGCAGCTCATGAACTCCTTATTGCAAAATTCAGAATTAACTTGAAGAAAGTAGGGAAAACCACTAGACCCAAATTAAATGCTCAATGATTGTACAGTGGAAGTGACAAATAGATTCAAGGGATTAGCCCTGATAGAGTACTGGAGAACTATGCACAGAGGTTCATGAGATTGTACAGGAGGCAGTGATCAAGACCATCCCCAAGAAAAAGAAACGCAAAAAGATGAAATGGTTGTTTGAAGAGGCCTTAAAAATAGCTGAGAAAAGAAGAGAAACTAAAAGCAAAGGAGAAAAGGAAAGATATACCCATTTAAATGCAGAGTTCCAAAGAATAGCAAAGAGAGATAAGTAAGCCTCCCTCAGCGATCAATGCAAAGAAATAGAGGAAAATAACAGAATGGGAAAAACTAGAGATCTCAAAATAAATCAGAAAGAAAAACACCAATACAGTATATTAATCCATATATATGGAATTTAGAAAGATGATAATGATGTCCCTATATGTCAGACAACAAAAGAGACACAGATGTAAAGAAGAGATTTTGAGTCTCTGTGGGAGAAGGCGAGGGTGGAATGATTTAAGAGAATAGCATTGAACTATATATAATACTATGTGTGAAATAGATCTCCAGTCCACATTTGATGCTCAGGGCCAGTG
>SJYR01003353.1:131649-141842 GCA_006410655.1 Kobus ellipsiprymnus | reverse complement strand
CAGTCTGTGGAAGGCAGTACAAACTAAGAACTGCACTCCTGGTCTGTGCCACAGCCCTGTGCACCCCAGCCTGAGTCCTGTGTCTCCTGTTGTGGAGGGGGGCTTCATGCTGAAAAGTAAAGTTTGGAACATGGACCCAGGGAAGGAATGTTACAACCAAAAACAGTAGGAATGAGTTTTTTTCTCTCCTGAGAACCAGGAAAATAAAGGGGACAGTGAATAGGCTAGAGAAGAAACAAACAGGCCTGAAAGAGTTAATCACCCCTAATTTATTTTAACTGTTACTAATCTGTAGAGTCTGTAACTAGATTTGCACTTCACAAAGCTAACCTATCACTCCCTGACACTATGTAAATCGTATCCTGCACCTATCATCCTTTAACTTTATGCAAATTATAACCTATACTTGTGTTTACAATCCCTGCACTCTTTTGTAACAGACCACCCCTTGTAGCTTGTTGAATTTCAGAAAAAAGGTTGCAGGTGACACACCAGAGACAAAGGAACCCAATTACCAGGCTGCTGGACCCAATAACCAGGCTACCTTATGTCACTTCTGAATGTTTTGAAATAATGCAAGAAGAAGAAAAATGCAAGACCCTCACTACTTTGTTCCTTATCATATCCTCTGGACTGGAAGTCCTGCCTCTAAGATTCTCTCTGATTTCCTGGGAAGGAGGCCAAATTTCTTGAAGTGCTAGCCTGCTGTGTTTTGCCCTGTGCCTTGGAGAAGAGTAAAGTCATCTCTCTCTTCTCTTCTCACAAATCTTTGATTCTTATTTCTGTTTGGCATTGGTGCACAGGGTGCCAATATTTTGGTGTCATGGACAGCTGTTGGCTGTGAAAAGATACTCTGAGATGATAGGAGTAAGGAGCTCTACAATGAAGAAAGTTTGTGGAAAAAGCCAAGGACACCATAGAAGCAAGGCATCGTTGTTGAGTGACATGCAAAAAGCATGGCCACAACTGTAATTCCCTTCCCCACCCACTGGCTTGCTTAGCTTCCTTGGGCACTAATGGGGCACCCATCTGAGTAGGCTTGCCTGACCCTCAAGCCAAGGTCTCCTCTGTCCACATAGGCTCCAAGGTCCTGAGAGCCACTCATCTCAAAGCTTCCTTGGGAGTCAGCCCTGGATGCCACTGTCTGAGATGGGAATCAGCCAATGCTGGTGGGAATGAACTGTTAAAGTGTAGGGTTAAGGGAGAAGGCCAGGTGAGAGGTCTGCTGTTGGCTATGTGGATACAGTGGAGGGGATAAGAGTGAGGGGCTGCACAGCTGAGAATCACCCTAGAGGAAATGTGGTCTGCCTGGGAAATGAGGTGCCATTTTTAGTGATGTAAAGGGGGTAGAGTGGTTGCTGCCCCCCATATGCCAGCTTCTGTCTTAGACACTGAGATGAACTCATGTGTAACCCAGTTTGTTTCGAATATTTGTTAGTTTGTGCTGCCACAAGTAGTGCACATGCACACTAGTTGTGGCTGCCATGCCCCTTCCTGACCTGAGTGAGTAAGTGTGCCCAAATCAGCTGCCACTTTTGCTACCTCTTGCCTAGGCAGGGAGCAGATGCCTGAAGGTGAAGGCACAGAAGTGGGGTCAAAACAAAAACTGAGCACCAGGGGTAGAGCAATTAAGAAGGAACAAAAATGTCTCCAGCTTTACAACAAATGCTAAAGAAACTTCTCAAGGTGGGAAACACCAGAGAAGAAAAAGGCTATACAAACAAACCCCCCAAATAAGAAAATGGTAATAAAAACATACATATCAATAACTAACTTAAATGTAAATGGATTAAACGCTTTCACCAAAAGACACAAATGGCTGAATGGATACAAAAACAAGTAAAGTATATATGCTGTCTTCAACAGACCCAGATCAGACGACCTAGGGATACATACAGATTGAAAGTGAAGGGATGGAAAAAGACACTCAATGTAAATGGAAATAGAAAAGAAATATGGAGTAGCAATACACATATCATAAAATATAGACATTAAAATAGACTATTTCAAGAGACAAAAAAGGACACTACATAATCATAGAGGGATCAATTCAGAAATAAGAAGATATAACATTTGTAAATATTTATGAACTCAACCTAGGAGCACCTCAAAACATAAGACAAGGGCTAACAACCATAAAAGGAGACCTCAATAGTGACATAGTAACAGTGGGGGAATTTAACACCCCACTCATATCACTGGATGGATCATCCAGACAGAAAATAAGTAAACACAAGCTTTATATGACACATTACACCAGAAATTCTCAATATGTATATTACAGGACAAAAAAGAATCTATTAAGAGGAGGCCTTACAAACAGCTGAGAAAAGGAGAGAAGTGAAAGGCAAAGGAGAAAAAGAAATATATACCCATTTGAATGCAGAGCTCCGAAGAATAACAAGGAGAGATAAGAAAGGCTTCCTCAATGATCAATGTAAAGAAATAGAGGAAAATAATAGAATGGAAAAGACTAGAGATCTCTTCAAGAAAATTAGAGATACTAAGGAAACATTTCATGCAAAGATGGGTTCAATAAAGGACAGAAATGGTGTGGACCTAATAGAAGCAGAAGATATTAAGAAGAGGTGGTAAGAATACACAAAAGAACTATACAAAAATGATCTAAATGACACAGATAACCACGATGGTGTGATCATTCACTTAAAGCCAGATATCTTGGAGTGTGAAGTTAAGTGGGACTTAAGAAGCAGTACTATGAACAAAGATAGGGGAGGTGATGGAATTCCAGCTAAGCTATTTCAAATCCTAAAAGATGATGCTGTGAAAGTGTTGCACTGAAAATGCCAGAAATTTGGAAACTCAGCAGTGGCCACAGGACTGGAAAATGACAGTTTTCATTCCAATCCCAAAGAAAGGCAATGTCAAAGAATGCTCAAACTGCTGCACAATTGCACTCATGTCACACACTAGCAAAGTAATGCTCAAAATTCTCCAAGCCAGGCATCAAAAGTACATAAACTGTGAACTTCCAGATGTCCAAGCTGGATTTAGGAAAGGCAGAGGAACCAAAATCAAATTGCCAACATCCATTGGGTCATTGAAAAAGCAAAAGAGTTCCAGAAAAACATTTACTTCTGCTTTATTGACTACACCAAAGCCTTTGACTGTGTGAATCACAAAAAAACCGTGGAAATCTTAAAGAGATGGGAATACCAGACCACCTTATCTGCCTCCTGAGAAATCTGCGTGAAGGTCAAGAAGCAACAGTTAGAACTGGACATGGAACATCAGATTGGTTGCAAATCAGGAAAGGAGTATGTCGAAGCTGTATACTGTCACCCTGCTTATTTAACATATATGCAGAGTACATCATGTGAAATGGGGCTGGATGGAACACAAGCTGTAATCAAGATTGCTGGGAGAAATATCAATAACCTCAGATATGCAGATGACACCATCCTTATGGCATAAAGTGAAGAGGAACTAAAGAGCCTCTTGATGAATATGAAAGAGGAGAATGAAAAAGCTGGCTTAAAACTCAGGATGGGGAACATGTGGATACCCTTGGAGGATTTATGTTGATGTATGGCAAAACCAATACAATATTGTAAAGTAATTAGCCTCCAATTAAAATAAATAAATTTAAATAAAAAAACCTCAACATTTAAGATCATGGCATCTGGTCCCATCACTTCATGGCAAATAGATGGGGAAACAATGAAAACTGTGACAGATTTTATGTTTTGGGGCTCCAAAATCACTGCAGATGGTGACTGCAGCCATGGAATTAAAAGACGCTTGCTCCTTGGAAGAAAAGTTATGACCAACCTAGACAGCATATTAAAAAGCAGAGATATTACTTTGCCAACAAAGTTCCATCTTGTCAAACTATGGTTTTTCCAGTAGTCATGTATGGATGAGTTGGACTATAAAGAAAGCTGAGCACCGGAGAATTGTTGCTTTTGAACTGTGGTGTTGGAGAAGATTCCTGAGAGTCTCTTGGACTGCAAGGAGATCCAACCAGTCCATCCTGTAGGAAGTCAGTACTGAATATTCATTGAAAGGACTGATACTGAAGCTGAAACTCCAATACTTTGGCCACCTGATATGAATGAAGATCTGACTCATTTAAAAGACTCTAATGCTGGGAAAGATTGAAGCTGGAGGAGAAGGGAATGACAGAGGATGAGATGGTTGGATGGCATCATTGACTTGATGAACATGAGTCGGAGTAAGCTCTGGGAGTTGGTGATGGACTGGGAAGCCTGGCGTGCTGCAGTATATGGAGTTACAAACTGTTGGACACGACTGAGCGACTGAACTAAACTGATAGGACCAATTTCATCCAAAAGCAGGAGAATACACTTTCTTCTCACAGCAAATGGTACATTGTCTAAGATAGATCCCATCTTGGGCCACAAGATAAGTGCTGGTAAATTTAAGAAAATTGAAATTATATTAAGCTTATTTTCTAACCACCGTGCTATGAGATTAGAAATATCAACTATAGGACAAAAACTGGAAAAATCACAAACTCATGGATGCTAAACACTATGGTACTAAATAACCAAGAGGTAACTTAAGAAATCAAGGAGGAAAGAAAAAAAATGCCAAAAAAAGGCAATGAAAATATGATCCCCCTAAAACATATGGGATGCATCAAAAGGAGTTTTAAGATGGAAGTTCACAGCCATAGAATCTTACCTGAAGAATCCCAAAAAAGTTCCAAATATACAACCTAAACTTACACTGAAGCAGCTAGAGAAAAAGGAACAAATAAAACGCAAATTTAGTAGAAGGAGAGAAATCATAATAATCAGAGCAGAAACAAATGATATAGGAATGAAGAGCAAAGTAAGTCAAAAAGAAAAAACACCAATACAGTATATTAATGCATATATATGGAGTTTGGAAAGATGGTAACAATGACCCTATATGTGAGAAAGCAAAGGAGACACAAACGTAAAGAACGGACTGTTGGACTCTGTGGGAGAAGCCGAAGGTGGGATGATTTGAGAGAATAGCATTGAAACATATATATTATCATATGTGAAATAGATCTCCAGTCCAGATTCAATGCATGAGGCAGGGTGCTCAGGGCTGGTGCACTGGGATGACCCTGAGGGATGGGATGGAGAGGGAGGTGGGAGGAAGGGTCAGGATGGGGAAGACGTCTACACCCATGGCTGATTCATGTGAATGTGTGGCAAAAATCAACACAATATTGTAAAGTAATTAGCCCCCATTTAAAATTAAAAAAAAATTTAATAAAAAAGTGGGGGAAAACCAAGCTTTTCCAGCTGGGACCCACAATATGCCTGAGTTAAGGAGCTATAACTCTGAGTTTAAGAATACAAAAATATCCAGTTCCCAAAAAGGTAAAATTCACCATTTCTGCATCCAATCAAAACTTACCAAGTATATTAGTTTGCTAGGGTTCAGGTAATAAAGTAACACCAACTGGTTGGCTTAAGTAACAGAAATTTACTGTCTCACAATTCTGAGGCTAGAAATCTGAGATTAAGGTGTTGGCAGAGTTGGTTCCTTCTAAGCAATTAAAGGATGTTTCAGGTCTTCTTTCTTGACTTGTGGATGACCACTTTCTCCCTGTGCTTCTTCACTTGACTAATTAGGTATGTGTCTCTAAATTTTCCCTTTTGGGAAGAACACCAGTCATATTTGGTTAGAGCTACCCTAATGACTTCTTTCTAATTTGACCAACTCTGTTTTAACCCTATCTCCAAATAAAACCACATTCTGAGGTACTGGGGGTTAGAACTTCAACATATAAACCAGAGTGGCGAGCGGAGAGGGTGTACACAATTCAGTCTATAACATCAAGTGTAGAAATAAACAGCAAAATATACATCATACTGGGAAAGGTCAATCAATTGAAATGAAACAATAAGGACAATAGAATTAGTATTTGATAAAGCCATTAGAGGAATTATAAAAATAAAACTGTTCTGCTTGTTCAAGAAGTTAGAAGAAAGTGGATTGTTACATAGACTTGGAAGATATAAAAGGATTCATTTGAAGCTTCTAGAGATGTAAAAATATAATGTGTGAGATGAAAAATACACTGGAAGGAATTAATAGCAGATTAAACAAAGCAGAAATAATAATTACTGAACTTGAAAACACTGCGACAGAAATTATCAAAAGTGGAACTCAGAGGAAAAAAGACTGGGGAAAAATGAACAGAGTATCAGTGATGTGTGGGACAGCTTCAAGCAACCTAACATCTGGGCAAATAAGCTGACAAAAGAGAGGTGAGAGAGAAACAAATTTAAAAAAAAAAGGAATGAAGAAAACTATAACAAAGATCAATGACACTAAACGTTTTTTTTAAGAAGGTAAACAAAATTAATAAACCTTTAGCCAGATTCATCAAGAAATAAGGGAGATAACCCAAATCAACATAATCATAAATGAAAAAGGAGAAGTCAGGATAGACACCGCAGAAATACAAAGGATAATAAGAGACTACTACAAGTAATTATAGACCAATGACATGGCAGAAATGGACAAGTTATTAGAAAAGTACAATCTTCCAAGACTGAACCAGGAAGAAATTGAAAATATGAACCAAACAATGACAACCACTAAAACTGAATATATGATAAAAAAATCTTCCATTAAAAAAACAAAAAACAACAACAACAACAACAACAAAAAGGGCCAGATGGCTTCACAGGGAAATTCTCAAACATTTAGAGAAGACCAAATACCTGTCCTTCTCAAATTCTTCCAAAAAATTTCAGAGGGAGGAACACTCCTAAACTCATTCTACAATGCCATCATTACACTGATACCAAAACCAAAGACAAAACAAAATTTAAAAAAAAAAAAGTTAAAGGATCATATTACTGATCAAGCCAGAAATCCTAAAGGAAATCAATCCTGAATATTCAGTGAAAGGACTGATGCTGAAGCTGAAGCTCCAATACTTTGGCTACCTGTTGCAAAGAACTGATTCAGTAGAAAAGACCTTGATGCTGGGAAAGATTGAAGGCAGGAAGAGAAGGGGATGTCAGAAGATTAGATGGTTGGATGGCATGTTCCATGAGTTGGTGATGGACAGGGAAGTCTGGCATGCTGCAGTCCATGGAGTCACAAAGAGTCAGACACAACTGTGTGACTGAACAGAACTGAATATCACTGATGAACAAAGAAGTGAAAATCTTCAACAAAATACTAGCAAACTGAGTCTTTATTTTTTATTATTCAGTTCAGTTGCTCCGTCAATAACACATTAAAAGGATCATACACCATGATCAAACAGGATTTCTCTGATGAATGCAAGGATTCTTCAATACACACAAGTAACTAAATGTGACACACATTAAAAATTGAAATGTAAATAACATGATCATCTCTACAGACGAAGATAAAGTTTTCAGCAAAATTCAACACCCATTTACTATCACATTTCTCTAAAGAATGGGATTAAAAGGAACCTATCTCAAAATAATAAAGTCCATATATGATGAACACACTCCGAATATTATTCTCAATGGTGAAAAAATGAAAGCATTTCCTCTAAGATCAAGAACAAGATAAGGCTACTGTAGTATTGGAAGTCCTAACCATGGCAATCAGAAAAGAAAAAGGAATAAAAGGAATCCAGATTGGAAAGAAGTAAAACTCTGTTTGCAGATGACATGATACTGTACATAAAAATAAACCTTAAAAATGCCATCAAAAAGTTACTAGAGCTAATGAATGAATGAAGCTTATGAAGCAAGGACTTTAGCAAAATTGCAGAATATAAAATTGATGAACAGAAATCCCTTCTATTCCTATTCAATAACAATGCAAAACCCTAAAAGTAAATTAAAGAAACATACCATTCACCTTTGCAACAAAAAGAATAAAATACTTAAGAATAAACCTACCTAAAGAGACAAAAGACCTGTATGCAGAAAACTATAAGACAATGATGATAGAAATCAAAGATGACACAAACGTATGAAGAAGTTTACCAAGTGCTTGAATTGGAACAATCACTACTGTGAAAATAACTGTACTACCCAAAGAAATCTACAGGTTTAATGCAATATCTGTCAAAGTCCCAATGGCATTTTTCACAGAACTAGAACAAAAAAAATTACAATTTGTATGGAAACACAAAAAAACCTGAATAGATGAAGAAAACTAGAAAAAACAGAGCTGGAGGAATCAACTTTCCTGACTTCAGACTGTACTACAAAATTACAGTCATCAAGATAGTATGGGGTTTCTGGTTTAAGATGGTGGAGTAGAAGGATGTGTGCTCATCTCCTCCTGTGAGAGCATCAAAATTGTAACCAGCTGTTGAATACCCATCAACAAAAGGATGCTGGAACCCGACAACAAAAAATCCCATGTCCAAAAACAAAGAAGATGCAACAAGACAGTACGAGGGGCACAATCACAATAAAATCAAATCCTATATCCACCAGGTGGGCAACCCACAGACTGGAGAACAATAATACCAAAGCAATTCTCTCACTGTTGTAAAGGTTCTGAGACCCACATCAGGCTTCCCAGCCCGGGGACCCAGCAAAGGGAATGGGAATACCCAGGGAATCTGACCTTCAAGGCCAGCAGGATTTGATCACCAGACTTTCACAGGATTGTGAAAAACAGAAACTCCAGTCTTGGAGGGCACAAACAAAACCTTGTTTGCATCAATTTCCAGGGCAAATGAGAAGTGACCCCGCAGGGGACTAAACTACACCTACCTGCTAGTGTTAAAGGATCATCTGTTGAGCTGTGGGTTGGCAATGTCTTACCACAGGGATGGGAGCTCTGGCAACAGCAGTCCTGAAAGGCGTCCCCCTTGGCATAAGTCCTCTTAGAGGTCATCATTAACCCTACCACAGAGCCCATAGACCACAGGGATGGGTTGCCTCATGGAGGGAGTGCCACCCCACCCATTTTTAGATAATTGGATTAAAGTTTTACTGAGCACGGCCCTGCCAACCAGAGCAAGACCCACTTTTTCTGAACAACAACCCTTCATCAGGAAGCTTACACTAAAGCTTACATGAGCCTCAGCCTCATCCACCAGTGGACAGGCAGAATAAACAAGAAGAACAAAATCCCACAGTGGCTAAAATGAAAACCACATTACAGGAAGTTAGTCAGGATGAAAAAGTAGAGGGCTTTGTCTGACCTAATGGGACAAGATAAAATCCCAGAAAATCAACTACATGAAGTGGAGAGAGGCAAGCTTCCAGAAAAGGAATTCAGAACAGTGTTAGTGAAGATGATCCGGGATTCTGGAAAAAAGAATGGAGACAAAGACTGAAGAAGAAAGAAATGTTTACCAAAGATCTAGAAGAACTAAAGAACAAACAGAGGTGAGCAATACATTATATGGAATTAATAAGAGAATAACTGAATACGAAGAATGAATAAATGACTTGGAAGACAGAATGTTGGAAATCACTCCTTCAAAACAGAATATAGAAAAAAAGAATGGAAAAAAATATGAAAACAGCCTAAGACCTCTGGGACAACATTAAATGCACCAACATTGGCATTATAGGGGAACCAGAAGGAGAAGAGAGAAAGAAAAGACCTGAGAAAATATTTGAAAAATTCCCCAACATGGGAAAGGAAATAGTCAACTAAGTGCAGAGAGTCTCAGGCATGATCAAGCTAAGGAGGAACACAGCAAGACACATAGTAATCAAGCTGACAAAAATTGAAGACAAAGATAAAATATTAAAAGCAACAAGGGGAAAATGACAAATTACAAGGTTACCCCCGTAAGTTTATCAGCTGATCTCTCAACAGAAACTCTACCAGCCAGAAGGGAATGGTGTGATACAATTAAAGTAATGAAAAGGAAGAGCCTACAACCAAGAATACTATACCCAGCAAAACTCTCGTTCAGATTGGATGGAGAAATCAAAAGCTTTTCAGACAAGCAAAATTTAAGATAATTCAGTGCCACAAAACCAACGTTACAACAAATCCTAAAGGAACTTCTCTAGGCAGCAAACACAAGAGAAGGAAAAGACCTACACAAAATAAACCCAAAACAATTAAGAAAATGGTAATAGGATCATATATGTTGACGGTTAATTTAAATATAAATGGATTAAATGCACCAACCAAAATACAGACTGGCTGGGCAGATGAAAACATGTACATGTATACACTTTCACTTACCACACCATTCTACTTATATGTAATTATTTTATATTATAGAGTTAATCATATTTCCATTATGGTTT